>JAOVYX010019384.1:0-18590 GCA_035668315.1 Drosera spatulata | reverse complement strand
ACTCGACTCAAAAGCAGCGACAACTCCAAGGATATGACCGACTCGGAGTACAGAGATAAGATAAAGTGTCAATCGTCGACCGGGTTTCCCAACAGATTCTGTTCCGCACCTGCATACCTTGTGCGTCGCCTTGCACCTCTTGTGCGCATTCAATGAGATATCGTTTGCCTGCATTGAGATAATTTTGGGCCTCCCTACAGAGAGTAACTCGTGGCCCCGCCACTACGGCATAGAAGCCGCTGCATGCATGCAAAGAGGATAGGGGATGTCCATCGCTCCCTAGCTAGTTTTCACCCGTGACGATGACTCAGATAAGAATACAGGAGTGCAATGACTTAAACTTAAACCACCAAGACTATTCAGAGAAACAGATGATCGCAAAGGATCGATGAAGGGACACCAAGTTTGACCTTCTCAACAAATTTTAAACAACGACCAATGATCCACAAGGGATGTCAATGTCGTCCTTATCAGTTCAAGGAGGCGTTATTTCTTATTCATTTGCTTTTCATTAGTTCACATGGATAGTGCAACTATGACTCACATCCCCCGTCCCCTTTTTATTAAACATTTAGCGGTAACTTTCATTTATTTCCCCCGAAGGTATGTACATTATAAAGGTACATTCTTGTTCATTTCAACCCCGAATACCCCATCACATGTCAAGCATGATCGTTTATGCACGTTTGACGATTTATTTCCATGTGTAGGTGTTATATATCTCAAATACACGTTTATGTTTAAAGTTCGGGGCTCGAAAATGTATTTTTCCTGAACAAAAGGGCCGTCACGGCAAATCTAGAACCCTGCAGGTGGTTAGCCAGACAGTGAAAGACTACCGAAAGTCCCTATTTTAATCCTAGCCGTAGGTTGCCTCTCTGCCTGTGACCCCGTCGCGAGCGCGACGCACTGTGCAACAATTTGTCTGGTTTTTCCCTCGTCGCGGCTGCGACCCAGGAAATTCCCAGGGTTGTCGCGGGAAATGCCCAAATCCGAAACGCTCAAATCACGTTTTTAAACATCCAAACCAATATGCACTCATCAAACACAGTATATACACCTCCCAAAGCATGCATGGACGTGTTTGAATCATGTGAATGTTTAAAAGAGGTGAATCGGACGATTGAGGTTACCTCGAACGTGTTTGGTTTTCTTAAGCTCACGATCACTCGAATGGATCCGTTGGCGTCCCCTAACCAAGCTACCGATGCTGTTTCTCCTCCCCGGCTTGCTGCTGCCTTCGCCTTGATGATGGTGCATTGATGATGATGATGGAAACAATGGATTGATGATGATGATGTTGTTGATGATGATTGTTGCTTTATGATGATTAGCTTGACGATGATGATGATCCTGGTGTCCTGATGGTGGCTACAGGAGCTACGGAGGGGCTGCCAGCAGGGAGACAGATGATGGAGATGGTGCTGGGGGTTGAGGTGGAAGTGAAGTGGAGAGGGTAGGCGTTGTGGAGGAAAAAGAAAAGGGAGTGGAGAAGTGGAGGGAAAAGAAGAAAAGCGGTGGGTTTAAGTGTGATCCCACGTTTCGTTCCACGAAACGTCTCGTTCGATCTATTATTCACCCAAATTTTACAATATTAATCCACGAAAAATCCATTCGCATCGTTAGATTTATTCCGTGTATGAGAATATGACCTCCCGAGTCATAATTCATTGTTTTTGGGATTAATTCGATAGTCCTTGCGCGCAACGTATATAACGTTATAACGTAACGTTATTTGTTCGTAACGTTTATTGGCGCGTTCAACTAATCATCCCAAACATTCCATCGTCGTATTTGATTTAATTAATCAAATATTTTCTTAGATTTAAATATATAACCTTTAAGCACGATTTATTTTAAAATCGTTATGTTATATATTCGTCTCAAAACTTTCAAAATTCTCGGGTGTTACAAAGGACCTGCTCTTATAGAGAAAGGGAAGTGTATGGACTACCGTGTCGTCATGCATGTGTGGCTATTGAGATGAAGACGGGACAGGTTCATGAATTTTGTGATCGATATTTTATGGTGGACATATATAGAAATACTTACAGGAAGGTAATTAACCCAATTCCACAACAACCACAACCTGTTGTACCATTGCATCTCGTAGAGATCAGAGCATCAAGTATTCCATTTCAACCTGGACGCAGGAGAACCAGGAGGATACCCTCACAGATTAATACACGATAAATTATATGTAATCGGTGCGAGAGGTCCGATCACGATTAACGAACCTGTCAGAACCCCATTAATGGTGACTAGTTGTTAATGTTATGTTTGTATTGTTATGTTGAGACGAGATTCAAGTGTTTGTAATGTTTGTTCCAGTTTGGACTGAAACTGTTCCAGTTTGTTATGTTAGTAATGTTTGGAATCAACATTTCACATGATGAAGACTTGCAGTTCACATTATGGAGACTTGCAGTTCATAGACTGAATTTGAACAGTTCACATAATGAACACATGTAGTTCACATAATGAACACTTGCAATTCACATGATGAAGAATTGAAGTTCACATAATGAGACTTACAGTTCACATACTGAAGACTTGTAGTCCGCAAAAACAGATGAGCAATTTACATAATGAAGAGTTGTAATTCACAGATTCTAGTACAAGCAGTTCATGCACACGAAAATAACAGTTTATATTTTGGAATCTATAGTTAATAGTTATCAAAATGTAATGTTGACTCATTCAATGTTATGCTTGTTTAAATCATCAAATTTTTATATATTTATGATTCTAATAACTCATGTAATAGTTTTAGACCATAATCTGATCTCATCGACCAAGCTACTATGCAGTTCATATTTTGGTAATTACAATTCATACGACTCAACATTGTTGTTTATGCTTAAATAAAACACAATGCTTATTGCTATTATTTCAGACAGATTTTACATTGTTACAACCCATGCCTTAAATGACATAACTTGGAATTAATATTAACCTTTATTTTATGTCTAATTGTGACACATACATATCCACAACACATATGCAATGAAGTCATGTGACCTATGTAAAGGAAATAACTATGAATACTCTTCACATAGCTTACTTAATATAAGTATGAAGGAAATCATATGAACTATGTCAAGGAACACAGGGATTATGTCTTAATATCTTATATGAAACAATGTAATGTCCTCATAATTTACAATGATGTTCAAGTTTCAATAGTAAAATTTAACCTTCATTTAATTATGTTGGCACTCTTATTTTCGTGTCGTTCCTTCCAGTGGGAAAAAATTAACTTTAGACATTGCGATTAAAAATAGTTCACATAGCCATAACTGACAATTCATATACCTATACATAACGGTTCACATAGCAACCCTTAACTATTTGCATAACACCAATTACACCATAAATACATAACAATTCACATAACAAAAAGTGATTGTTCACGGAGCAAAAATCAATAGTTCGCTTCCTCCTCATTCCTCAGTATCCAGTTTATCCTTTAAATAGATCGAATTTTTGTGACGGAGGATCCTTAGTGCTATCTGATCTCTCATTAGGTAAATGTCTTCGGCAGCTAACAAGTCATACGTATTCAACAAAAAATGCTCCGCCCACATGCAAGCAAAGACACCACATGAATGACCATCTTCTTGCTGCCAAAATTCTCCAACTTCAATCACCTTTAATTCATCATTCTAGTAGAAAAATTGTATCGTTTTTGCAGCTGCATGTGCTACTTCTGCACCACCATGAATCCACAACAGATTCTAATGTCGAATTTCATGACATTCTGTGTCCCATACGAAAAGACTCCATTGAAAGTTAGGCTCATCATGCAGCAGGATAAAAACAAAATGAGAGGAAGATAACTCCTTCGAACACCTGCTCAGCCAAATCTTGTACGAACAAGACATAGCATTGACCCTCTCATCGAAATTGTCATTATCCCAGGTTATGCTCTAAACCTTGTCCTCCAACAACCTCTTTCCAAGATTACCCTGAAAACACAAGCAATTCATGAATTACGTTAAACAATTCAAACAAATGCAATATTCAATTCATACAAAGTCATCATACAGTTTAAGGGAAGTACAAATTATCGCGAGCTCTGTCCGTGAAAAAAAAAAAAAAAAAAACACAGCCTTCACAAATCATCCATAAATAGCAGTTTAGCAAACCACCATTAAAAGGCTGGTTTTACAGCATGTGCCACACTTCTCTTCCAATCAAATCGTCTCATCCTTCGCTTTTAGGATGGATCCAAACCAATTTGCTGAAAACAATTGAAAGAAAATCACACATCTATCAAACCAAACCTACTAAACAATGAAAAAGAATCACACAACATCGTCATAAAGTTTTGGTTTACCTCATCGTAAACTCATTGAGAAATTTCTCAAGGAAATTTCTTTCGTCCTTCTCAAGTAAACTCCTTTCCAAGAACTTCTTTGCTTCGCGAGTGAACTTTTGAGCAATCATCGTATTTTTTTCCCTTCTTGTCTTTAGACGCTGAGTTCATCCTTTTTCCAATGTTTCCTCTTCTCCGTTTCGCGGAGTAATTCGACCAAATGAGATTCTTGTTTTTCGACCAGCTTCAGTCCTCCTCTTCATAATCTAGACAATTGTTTCCTCTCCCTTTTCAACTTTCATACCACAAACAATTTCAACAGCTTTCAATCCTTCAACAACAAACAAATGGCAGTTCATACCACAAACACAATATAGTTCACACGTAAAAAAAAAAACATTTCAAATAAAATCAACAAACAGTTTAAAATTAAAGAAAAATAGTACATACCACAAACAAGGTTCGCAGCATCATTTTCATCGTCGTCATCACCTTCATCACCTTCATCTTGGCTTAGTTGAAGTTTGATGGCCTGTAATGTACCTTGCATAACTCTTGTGGATCTTCAACCTTTTTCTCTTCAATATTTCTCTCTTCAACTATCTCCTGATTTACTTTCTCTTCAACCATCTCCTTATCCTTCCTAACATCTAATTCATGATCTGATAAACCCACAAATAATTTAAAACATTAATTAAAAAAAATTAAAAAAATCAGTACAAAAAAAGTTAAAATAAGAAGTTCAAACTTGCACCACAATTCACAAATCTAAATGTTGCAGTTCACAAGACATGAGTGTACAGTTCATAAGACATCAGTGAATAGTTCACGAGATATTGTTCTATAGTTCACACACCATTAAACCCATAGTTCACTCAAAATAATACTTACAATTCACATAATGAGAAAAATTTGTTCACAAACCAAAACTAAAATCCCTACCTTCATCAACAGGAACCTCAACCTTGTCCGATTCCTCCATCTGTTCACCCTTGGTTGCATCCTCTTCATTCTCCACTTCGACCTCTTTTCCTTCCTCATCATCCTCGACCTTTTAGCCCTCATATCCATCAAAACCTTTTCCCTCGTATTGATAGCCCTCTTACTCAACATAATCAGTCCCCTCCTCACTATCAATTCATCGTTCTTTTGGTGACTCTTCTTAACACAATCATTCTCCTCCTCACTCGCATTGTCATCCTTCGTCTCTTCCCTTTCGCTGTAATCCTTCTCCTCCTCACTCTCAACAACATCCTTCTCCTCAGTCTCAATAAAATTCTTCTCCTCCTCCTTCTCACTCATATCCTTCTCGAGGATATCCTTCTCACTCATTCTCACCTACAAAACCACAGTATCAATCAATCATATAAAAAAAAGAACAAAAGAAAAGAAAACTTACTCTACACTGAAAAAAGATATTTATTTTACCTCAATCTTTTTGGTCTTCTTGGTATCAGTCTTCCTAACCATCAACTTTCGATGCTCCTCATTGCTTGGCTGGATATCCACGATTTCATGTGGCCTCCCTTGAGAAAGCAATTGGTTGGTTGTCTTCGGTGAAGAAGCAGCACTCGTCTCCATCCAACGGTACATCATAGGGATGCTCACATGATCCGTTGATTTCGAGATGATGCCTTCCATAATCTCATATACCAGACTTAACAAGACAGTTCATAGTTGATCAAAATCTAGTGCACAGAAAAATAACAATAGTTTATACAACAAAAACAAACGGTTCACAGAATTTTTACATACCAAAATAGCAAAAGAACATCCCTCGACATAAGCGGCCCAATGTTGGCCCGAGGAATGGCCCGAAAACTCCCCGATGTTGGCACGACAGGATCTGAGCAGCCCGACCGCGGCCTGGCCTGATTGCAGGCTTAGCAGGCCCGGTGCGGCCCGACACCTTGCTTGGTCGTTCTCATCGTTTCTCCTCGTGCTTTGTTTCGAATAACTCACCTGGAGATAACCACCACTAAACCGTCCTTGAATATCCATGAAATGTTTGGTTGATTGCAGGATTGCGATGGTTAAGTAAGTAAAAGACTATAAAAGAGGATAAAATCGTATAAGCTATTATTGCATGTATAGTTTGATATGGCGCCCGTATTTTCCTATGGCTTGTAAAAAATGTTTTACAGGTACTCATCGATCGCCATAGTCGGGAAAGTACCCTGCAAATCGTATACATATATTTTTTGTTACTGACCTTTTAGCTCACGGGTTATCTGTTTTATTTACAGATCCATCACAGGGCGATGGTGAAACGTTAGAGTGAGATTTTATGCATGTAGTTAATTACCTCACAATTCAATATGTAATAAATACTACAGAAATAATTTGGTTTGGATCCACTTATAGATATTTGGACAATATATTTGTGAGATAATGTATTATAATTTGGGTTTACATACTATCATCTGGGTTTATAATGCTAATGATTTGGTACCTTATCTTCTATATCTACAAACCCGTTTGGGTTAGTTGGTCTTGTCATGGACTAGGTTTATGATGACATAACGTCACGTGCCGGGCATGCCGAATTTCAGGGAGTTACAATATCTAATACTAGCTCCTCTATCACTCTTATGAAAAATAAAAAAAATACTACTTTATCACTACTATATCATATATTCATATCTCTCACTTTTATTATACGATCAATTTTTTTTCTTCTTCTTTTGTCCCATGTATTACTGCATCGGCGGATAGACTAGTGATCAAACCAATTGTATTTTTCCACCATGTGAATAAAATTAAAGTTATTTGTTATGCTTTTTCATTTCAAACTAGCATGCTAACCCGTGCGTTGCACGGGATAAGAAAATTATTGTAGAAAGCTGTGATACGCGGGTAATATGAAAATAAAGATTACCATTAAAAAAATTAAATATTTTTTTAAAGTTATTTTTTCCACATAATTAAGATTAAAATGCTATTGTAATTAGATTTATAATAGATTCAGATATTAGATAGATTTTGTTTGGAATAAGTTATTATGTTTTAGGAAAAATGGAGTGTGTGTCAAGACATAAGTATGTCCAATAACCAATAAACGTTTAAGATTAAAATAACAAACATTAATGATTGAGATTAAAATATAGTATTATAATTTCAACTTTTCATTTGTGTTGTTTCAATCTCAATCGTTCATTTGTTATTAGACACATCTATGTCATGATACACGCTCCTTAAGCCTTATATTTTATGCTTTGAACGGTATCATTCTTAAATATTTGTGATTGAAATATTATTATAAGAGAGAATTAGTTATTAGTCATCAAAATCTAGAACATTTACCTATATAATTACACCAATATACCTAAGTCGATTTTCAATCACAATCTAGTACCCAAAATATTTCAAGTCACTTGTAGATACGCAATGATAGTTTCAATTATATTTTGGTACCCAAAAGTGAGTAAATGACATCAATGTCCCTCACCTAATCCATTTGACACATTACTTTTCTTTTTGAATTTTTCTTGACCACTCTTTCACCCACTGATTCTCTGAACTCCCATAGATCATGATGCCCACCTCCGATCTCGATCTCGATCGGTGGCGACGACGGGATATCATCTTTGCAATAGGGTCATACGGGTCGGACAGTTTCCTGTGGTGTTTCCGTGGCCTTCCTATTGGGGAATTATGGGTTGAATAGATTATCGATGACGAACCTGATGCCGTCGATCATGACATTCGAGGTAGGAATCAAAGACTAAAACATCGATAGAAGGAAGATTTAGACCAGTAAAGCTTCAAGAACCATCGACGGTCATGTGCGATTCAAAATCTTACGTGGTTTTTCGATTTAGGTTTGTTCAAAATTCATAGGTTTTTTGGAATGGGATTGTGTACAAATTTGTCGAACCAATCTCTGTTGTAAATCGTCATCGGTTGTTTATTGGTTCTTAGAATTGAAATTCTTGGAAGTTATATGATGCCCGGTAACGATTCAAAGAAATGTCTGACTGAATTGAATTTCATTCATTTTCTTCACTGCTTTATTTTTGTGACCTTAGATGCTAACATTGTGATGAACGATCAGAAGAATGAGAAACAGACGAGATACTGACAAAAGCATTGAAGGGATTCAATTTTCGAACAAGGGAAATGATGACAAAGGAATTGAGTTCTCTCGTCACTGTATATAACAGTGATAGTTACGATCTTGATCGACGGTGTCATTTGATGGGTTGATTGCTTCACCAGACGTACAACAAGAAGAGGAAAAAGAAATAAAGAAAAGGAATTTATGATGAGATGGTGAGTTACGTTGAGACGGTTGATGTGGTTCACATCTTAATAATGTTTAGTTCACATTTAGATAACATGTAGTTCACATGTAAACAATATGCACTTCATACAAATAATTTACGGTTCACATCTACTAATATGTAATTCTCTAAACCTTTTAACCGTTTAGATACAAATCAGAGCATCGAATGAACCAACATAATCAAGTATAAGCTCAGAGGTCCTATTTTCAGTTCAAATTCCTTTACTTGAAATCCATACATTTCACAGTTGCAGTTCAAGAGGTCCCATAAGTAGTTCACAGGTGTAAAACATATAGTTTACATATTAACAACAACAGTTCACGGATTTAAGATAAGTAGTTCATGAGTTAATGAGTCGTAGTTCATTGGTTGAAGACATGCAGTTCATATATTAAGGAATACAGTTTGCAAAGCTATTATCATAATTAACATGTAAAACTGAAACATTCGATGTTATACTTGTCCAAAAACATAAAATCTTGTATAATTATGATCTTTTTTACGTTGCAAATCGTGTAAGTTCATAAGTTGATTGGCTCATTCTTAATCTTTAGAAGTTCATGTTCATCATGTTGCAATTCAATTTGATAGTCCAAACATGTCATTTAATGTTCATGTCTTAGTTCATGAAAGTTAAAGTGAAGTTTAAAAGAAGAATCAATTATGCTCACAGATTTATTTTAACTTGATTCATCCACAGTTCACTCAATGAAGAAAAACAATTCACCAATACAAAAAAGACAGTTTATCTTTTGCAGTTTATAGTTTACAAGCATCAACATCTAATACTGACTCATGAATTTTTATTCTTGTTTAAATTATCAAAGTGTCACATATTTATGATCCTTACAACTCTTGTAATGGTTTTAGAGCATAATCTATTTTCGACCTATATGTTTATGTGCAGTTCATATTGATCCTATTTCAATTCATATAAATAACATTTCGGGTTTGCGCTTTAATAATGCACAATTTATATTCCTAACATTTTATGTCAAAAATTACAATGTTAGATTTGGTGCCTTAAATGACAAAATACTATATTAATATCAATCTTTATTGTATATCTAACTGTAACTCACGTATATTCACTTCAATCGAATTCGAATAGTTTTGCAGAGAAGTGATTAAACAATTGTGTTACATAAGTTTGTCTTTCCATGAAGTATGAAGAATGTAAATTTTTTACTTAGATCAAACATTTACATAAATTTTTTTCTCTCATGATTGAATTTCTATCGTACAATGTAATGTTATAACATCTTATAATGACATTCAAGTTTGAACATTGAAATTTATTCTTCGTTTAATTACATTTACATAACATCATTTACAGTTTATTATCCATAACAACAGTTTATGTGGCATAAGCCACAGTTCTTATTGATCGTGTCTCGATTCATAATACGAAACTAACAGTTTATATATCTGATATATGTCTAACTGATACTAATGCATATAAACTTGTGTAATGTTTGATGATTATCATCACTTTTTTCATATCATTTAATGTTTCAAATTCATAGATTATTTAATGTTTCGAGCAACAGTTCATTTAGCCAAAACAATCAGTTCATACATAACAATTCACAACTAAACAAGCACTTATGATCCTTTTCAAGAACAATGGCTTATCCAAAGCACGAATAATAGTTTATACACCCGAAACGCCATTATATACATAACATGAATAACAATCCATACACGAAAAAAATTAGTTTATGCATAGCATGATTAACAGTTCTTACACTCAAAACATAAGTTCATACATAACACGAACAAGAGTACATACACCCAAAAAGTCGGTTCATACATAGCACGAATAGCAGTTCATACACCCATAACGCCGGTTCATACATTACAAGAACAACAATTCATACATAAAAAATGCTGGTTTATACATAATACGAACAACAATTCACACACCAAAAAAGTTAGTTCATACATAACACGAACAATTGTTCATACACCCAAAACGCTAGTTCATACATAGCATTAACAATAGGTCGCACATTGTTTTTACACCAATTCCTTGAATACAACATAAGATCAACAGTTAATGCAACCAAAACAACACAGTTCATATGCCATATATAACAATGAACATAAAAGCATCAATCTGCCTTCCGTTTGTGATTGTCCTTTAAATATGTGGAGTGCTTGTTTTGAAGGATGAATATCATTATGCGACACGTGGATTCCTGTGTAGTTCATCCTCACGTCCACATCTACACCTTCTCCGCATACTCCCCTAACCCCAAATCCCACGCAACCCCTCAACACACAATTTAAAACCCTAGTCGATGGATCCAACCCTTTATCTATCATCATCCCCACAGTCTTCTTTAACCTCTCAATTCCGCAAAATTCCTCACACACTGTCACTTCCCTCGCCCTCTCCATATTCCCATTCCCAATCAAACAAGTAGTCGAAACTATGTAGATTCTCATAAAGTGACGAAATCTGGAGTACCAAGTCATTAAATTGAGGAATCTCAACGCTGCCATTGATCCCACTTCATGGGCAAGGGTCGCCACAATATTCATCATCAAGTTGCCCAAATCTCTCCTGATGTTTTCCGACAAATTCTCATCGCCTCTATGGATGGATCTGTAGAATGCGGCATCCTTGCAGGAGGATTCTAAGTCAGTGTCGCTCTTGTGGGAGACGACATAGTGGTGGGCCGGTTTGGTGGTTTTAGTGAGTAAGTTGGCGTCATAGTTAGGCAATGTGAGGACCAGTTCAATGAAGGAATCATCGTCGTCATCTTTTTCTTCATTGTTGTGGCACTAAACAGATTCTGTTGCAATCGTTGGTTGCATTCAGTGGTGGTGGCAATGATGGGTTTTTTGGATTTCCAGAGCTTGAGGAGATTCATTGTGGCTGCCACTTCGATCAAATCCTAATTGGATAGGCAAAATCTATCCAATCAAGTTCAACAAAAATAAGATTCAGATGATCATTGCCCTACAAATCGAACAATCAAGCACCTTAGTGTTAAGAAATCGACCTCATTGTCGAACAAGAAGTGCAGTGATGAGGAGATCGAGCAATCAACCAACTGGGATCGAAGATGTCAATGATGTGTGAGGAGGAGATGAGCAAGTCGGGTTAGGGTTTGAGTATACCATGAGTTAAAAGTGTGTCTTGGGTTAGCTTAGAGGGGTCTGGTTTGGTTAAAATGAGAGTTTTTGGGGGTGTTATAGGTGTTTGCGTACCAAAATGTAAAACAAAGTTAGAATAGGTATCTAAAGGTACCATAATTTTTTTTGGGTACTAAGATGTGATCCGAAACTATGTTGGGTACTTTAAAATAATTGTCCCTTGATCGAATCTCATTATCTTATTTATCAATTGGACATCTATAAAAAATAGTAAGAGACTTCAATTCAATGATATCTAATACGACAAGACAACAAATCATTCCTAAAGTCAAATAAAATAAGACCAAATGATAATTACTAAATTAGGAATGACTTTTTGATAATTAAGTATAAAAAATAAGATCAATTGATAATTTATACTTATTATAATTTGATTTATAATTAATGTAGATATTAGATAGATTTTGTGGGAGTAAAAGATTATGTTTCATGGTTATAACCTTATCATTTAAAGAATTTAATGTTTTAACGTTACCTTTTTCATATATTTAAGATTAAAATTCCATGTAATTTGATTTATACTAGATTTAGATATTAGATAGATTTGGTTTTGTAAAATTTATTTTATTTTAAAAAATTTTTATTTTTTAACCACGTGACGTCAGTTGACAAATCACCGTAATGCTTTGTGTAATTATAACGTCTCGACTTTCCATTACTTATTAATGATTCATATGAAGTCACTATCGCTGGGCCCAACGTCTCAACTAGGCAAAAACTATACTTCCTGACTTAATCATAAGAATTAAGCTAAGTTCACTTATACACCATTAGTTTAGAAACTTTTGATGCAGTTAATCATAACTCATAATATCACCTTTGTAGCAGAATTTACATCTTTTTCTAAGATCATAATACCTTTCACACATAAGTTACATCTAGAATCAAATCTTAGGTCAGACTTCTCCTTCAAATCTTGCTCCTATAACAAAAAGAAGAAGAAAGAAACAGAAAAATACTAACCGTGAGCTATAGGACCTCAATAATGTGTCGGCCCCTTACTAGGGATTGCACGAGAGAACAAGGTAAGAAAAGAAAAGGGAAATGATCACTTTGATCGTTTGTTCCAGCACTCTGTAATTATCATGCCAATCTGGCATTCACAATTATCATCACAAGCATACTAGTGATTCACCCTAGTCACATAAGCACACTTAATACCACGTAACAACACTTGAAGCGTCCATCGACACTCAAGACATTATCAACGTCATTTACTTTCGTTATACCCTTTATAGTAATGACAGTCAAGACCTCCATATCAAACAAACTGAGACAATCACACTGTGACACGACAGATCCCCAGTTCAAGTCTCACGCACTGCTGCGTTCAATAGTTCAGTCAAGACTTTGTTAAATTTATCATCATATCAATCACACAGAGACGACAGACAATAGATATCCTCAATGTTATAATTGTGCCCTTGGCGAGACTTATTCAATTTTATAAGTAAGCTTTATTCAGCTTTAGTAAAAGGGACATCCGCGAAAGGGGATTAGCCAAACCGGAGTCCAGGGTCTCCTGCAGTGAGATACCCTCATACCAAAACGATCACACATGGTCGATGAAAGAATATCACCACTAGGTCACTGTATAACACATACGACATACACAACGCTCTTTGTGTTTTATAACATGGAGTTATCTCATCAATTATGTATTTACACTCCTTTTACTCACTCATCCTCTTTATACCAGTAATCAAGGCATAACACAAACATACACATCATCTTATCACGACACACAGCAGTTACAGACAGTATTTTACGTCAGCCAGATTTAGTGACTATGTCCAAAGGTTCCAATGCATATTATTATACTCACGGCATAATAATACGCATCGCCACACATAATGAATCTAAACGTTACCTTTTATCATAGTTCTTCACATGCACACGTTCAGCTTCGTCCTTAAGTGACAAGAGCAGCGTCTCCAAGTCCTATAATATAACAGGATACACGTATCAAGACACACTCTTGTGAATGATTATTCACGTTATGGAGTTAACTATATTTGTTCGTATTTCTTGATAACCGTCATAGTAATATTATGTGGTGGTGTCAAGCTTTGAGAAAAGTCTTTGATACTTATTTTGATAGTTCATGATGATGATTTTATGTATTTATCATCATTAGAAGTGTTTGTGAACATTTGGAGTTATTTCGGGCTCAAAACAGTTCATTTCCTGATTCTGTCCAACATGACCCCTCCACACGTTTAATCTATAACTTCTCGTATACAATTTAAAAATTATTTCGTAAAATTTTACATAAACTAGACTTCCTAACACTTCCATAGAATTAGAGTTTCTACCATGAAACCTTACAATAATAGCAATTTATTCATTCAATTTTATATTTTCTGCTAGATCAGATAGTTTGACCTTTCTTCACAAATTAGCTCATAACTCCTTATATACACCACATTTGGATTTTGAAACTGTTCTATGAAATTATACTTCAATATCTTTCTATTGATATAAGGCTCATTTTTTAATTCTTTTTGTGTAATTTCAGATCAAGCCAAAAATTATATCCTGTAACTAGCTTTTACAGATTGATATATCGGAACGTTTTAATTTATATCTTAATATTCACAACTCCAAATCATGATCTATGAACGTCATTAGAAACTAGACATATGTGACTTCAACATATATCAAAATCAAAATTTATCTCAAAGGTGTGATTTTCCACAAAATTCTTAAACAAAAAATTCATCTTCTCTTATTAATGATGAAGAATCCTCGTTGTCTTATAACTTTATCTTTTTCTCTTCTCCTCAAACTCTTCTTCTTTCCTCTTGTTTATCTCTTCTCTTGCATGATAAGGAGTATTTTTATGTTTGTAAGAGGTTTTTCCAAGGAGAAGAAAGACTTTATTAATAAAAAACTAAATTGATTAAAATAGTTAAGTGAAAAATAAATGGATAATTAGTGGATATTTAGTGAGTAATTAGTGGATGATAATCTAATGTAGGTGGAGTAAAAATTGAGATAAAGAAAAATAAGTGTCAAAATTAGGTTTAGGTCATTTTCGTATAAATACGATATTTTCATATTAAGACCGTATTTTTCCGTATTTACGTATTAGGATTGTATTTTATCCATATTTTGTATTCTTTCACTATTATATCATCAAACAAGCCTTATAACTCTACAAAATAAATTATAACATACGATAATTTACTATTCACGTTAATTATCGTGAAATTAAATTTTATGGAATTTTTTGGGTCCTTACATTCTTCCCTCCTTATAAAAATTTCGTCCTTGAAATTTATATCATCTCACAGTGTCACTTAGTTTATAGTAAACCCCTCATGGTCATCATTAATCCAACTATAACAGTGCACTCTAATAGTAGTTTTTCATATATGCATCTCAGAGTTTCTCGGTCACTATTAGATTGTAAATATTGAGTACATAACATTTATAAACCCAAAGCTTCACAAAGTGTTCTCCAAATATTGATGCAACCTGTATAATTGCACATCTCATTATTTTGTTTTTCACATTTTTATTTTTAGATTCGAGCTCACTAGTCTTATCTGAAGTCGACAAGAAATCTTTAAGCATATAATATTCAACTTCTTGTGATGAGTATATCATGCAAAACTCTATGGAACTCCGAATCCTTAACTTATCTTTCAGATTAAACACAAACCTTATTCACACCTTAATGATAATAATAAGCAATAGCTTCCCTCATTGGATGTCTTTCATAGTGTGGTAGAGTTCAGTATATCTTACCACCTTCACAATCTTTCAAATCATTTACAGTATAATACCTAATGCAGAGCATTCTTATACATTTTATTTCTTGAATTTGGAGCACAAGATTTGCACCTAATAGATTCTTCCTAAGACGAACATCACGACAAGGCTACCATATAGTACTTGTTACATGAAACTTCATTAATTTGCACAGCCATAACCTTGCTGGCATTCAAAGTCATTATAGTTCAACTTTAACTCCCAGCATCAAGAACTTATAACAAATCATCTTAATCTCACTTTTGGTTATGCATGGATCAGCTACTTGTAACCATTGGTTATCTAAATTCTTGCATAATCTTTATTCACATGCATGATTAAACTAAACAATACGGTCTCATATGTTGGTATAATCTTCCAGCCCAAATGCCTCATGCACATTAGTCTTTATAGCCTTAGCCTTACAAAAACATAATATCAAAACCATTTATACGAAACCCTCTGGCTCAAAGGTCATAATTATTTTCACTCAATAATTAATCAAGTCCCCTTATAATCTTCTGTTTTAGATTATAATATACCACATTGTCTAAACCATCATCTGGTACTGCTTTGATAAAATGATGGTGTTCTTTCCCTATGTTTTTCTTTTTTTAGGAACGCTACATACTATGCGTTTACAGACAACATCCCAAAGAGAAATGTAACCAAAGTCTTTAGGTCTCAATGGCCATAAATATATATAAAAGACGAACGTTGTATGTTTTCATTGTATAATGATATGCCAAGGCTTATCACCTTTTCAACACAAGTATGGTAGATTGATTCAAGTTTATCAATCCTTTGTCTGGGTTTGATTTCAACCCAAGCACCCAACAACCATCCAACCAGCACAATGAACATGGACCATAACTTAACTATATATGGTCATACAAATACCATAGATAACTATCTTTGTTGTCCAAGAGATTTTTCACTTATGTAAGTAACAACTTCAGGTTTATCATATATCAGCAATGATAAGCAATAGAAGAACACATAGAAGTGTATACTCAGAAAGCATATATGTGCACATTTCTAATACAGAATATTTTGAGTGCACAGACACAAAGACAGTGGGTGTATAACTCTTATTTCTTACTTTCAGTGTTACCACCAGAGCATGTTTCCTCAATGTCACTTGATGAAACAACACTTTACTTTTATGTATTCCATTCATTATTTTCTTCTATACTCTCATCTATAAGTGCATCGCCATGAATCTTAAGGTTCTTCCATTTATAATAGCAGTATTGTCAGAGTGTATAAAGTCTTATATCTTACAATTATTCCCAATAGATCAACCATCAAAATGTGAAATTTTATAAATATCGCACAACATCATCTTACAGCCTCATCGCTACCTACCACAACATAAAATCAAACAATAGGTCCTAACACTAATATAACTTGTATCATGACATATCGCGCCACAACATCCAATTCCTCAGGCGTTGATACTGATCACCCCACCAATGAGCGCAAGGTAAAAAGCTATTACAAACAGCACTCCAAGAAAGGATTTCACCACTTGCTTGATCATCGGATGCATTGTAATTCTCTTTGATGATTTTTAAGAAGGATTGATCCTTGAACTATGAAGGAGTTCAATGAGGTTTCACTCCTTATTTATACTACTTAGAGTGTAAAGGGAATCAAAGATATAATCTAGGCAAAATCTAAATTTTTTTATCTCCATGAACATGCTGATATGCGAAGTGACACAATTGTCATGCGTGGATAACTTTGTCAAACAAGACAAACGAGATCTAGATTTGATATCCTAATCTTTGACATAATCTGAAATCTCATTGTCCCATCATATTACCATAGTTATTCAGATATTGATCCATGTCGAGTTCAACCTAATCTAACTACTCTTAAGCAACCACTGTAATGCAACTCTAATTCATTTATCACAAGACAAGCAAGTTTGATTCAGAGACATTATTAAATCTTAGAATCCTTGGTGATTAGAATAGAAGATATAACATAAACTTGAGCTTTTATATACAAATATTAACCTTGAACATTATAACTTACATTTCTTTTACCACGAAGGCAATCCTTATTTACACCTCAAGTTTAGGTTACAATTCGTTTCTCTATCTCAACAGCTCTAAATTTTATCTTAAAATATTAACTTCAGAATATCTCTAGAAATTCTTGAACATGAGAAAACTTTCTCTTTCCTGCTGAAGTTTTTAGTCTTGTCAAACTAACTGTTAATATTTGTGGATATGTTTGACATTAAAAAGATGAAATCTCCAAGTTCCTTCTGAAAGATTGTCTGTCTTTTGTAACATTTCTCACTACTTAGTTTGTACTCCATGCCTTTTGTACTCCATTCTTGAACATGAGAAAACTTTCTCTTTCCTACTGAAGTTTTTAGTCTTGTCAAACTAACTGTTAATATTTGTGGATATGTTTTATATTAAAAAGATGAAATCTCCAAGTTCCTTCTGAAAGATTGTCTGCCTTTTGTAACAGTTCTCACTACTTAGTTTGTACTCCATGCTTTTCTGGAAGCTCATATGAGATAAACATTACAGCTTCTTATATATATATCCAATAACAAATTGTCATTGAGAGTTTACGTTTCACGTATCGCTATACTTTAAAGAGTAGTTAACATAACACTGGCTTATCTCATATTTTATCCTTTCTTATATTCCAAAATTTGATATAATTCTCTTCTATTCAGTAATAAAAATCTGAGATCTGCAAACATATCAAATCTTCACCAGTATATGCCCTTAAGTTCTATTCTCAACTTGATTCTATATGATCTCTAATCACAATGTCATAACTTGGACAAACGCTAAATCTCAAATTGATACACGATTTTGAATCCCAAAACACATCATGTTTTCTTGTTCTTGGATCATCAATCCATGGATTCATACAGAACATATACTTAAACTGATGTCTCTTACAGTTCATCCAGTAATATTTCTAATGCTCAATAAGCAACTTCTTAACTCCAAGTTGGAGTATTCTTATGAGATTCGGTGAACCTTTATTCCAAAATACATCTTTGAGAATACAACACTTATATCCTCAAA
>JAOVYX010019383.1:0-18591 GCA_035668315.1 Drosera spatulata | reverse complement strand
GCCCAAGTTCTCTCTGATCCATTCTTGCGCCGGCTTATTCTTCGGTATGCTGCTCCGATATCTGTAGATCATACTATTACCAACCTAGACTTACTCATTACTTTTGATATTCTACATGTATTCAATCCAGATTCATCTTCTGCCGAGCGGTGCTCTCACTCTTCCACAACCTCGAGGACTCTGATGGATGTGTGCCTCTATGCGTGCCTGCACTTCTTGATTCTCTACTACCAGATTCTGAAGTTGTTGCTTCTGCTGTTTTGCGGCTGGCTGAGCACATGAAAGTCTCTGGTTGTTTTATCAGAAGATGAGGGCATGCGTAGTTCGCAATGCACCTTGCAGGATATGGCATTGAAAAGAGGTGTTCAAAGAAAGCTGATATTTGAGATGAGTCAAGTTCGGAAGCGAGATGAACCAGATGGTGATATATATACCTCGCAGCACATGACTAAATGCAAGAGTTGTTCAATGGTTCACGATTCAGGCTGAGATTTTCATGAGCTCGTTCTGTGATCAATATCATAGGGACTATAGCCTTTGGGTTTTTTTCGCCGTCGGAGTAGCATACGAGCTAGTTATTGCTAACCTGGTTTGGTGTTGGTTTTGTTCATCGCATGGTTCTCCAGTGTTCATTTTGTGCAAATACAAATGTAAACTGAGATTCAACTAGTTATTGGAGATTGTTTATAAACAATATTGGATTAGATGTGATTTATGTGAAGTTGTGGGTTGAAGATACCTGCGTGTCCGTGTCGTGAAGTATGTGAAGTTGTTGATTGAGCTCGTCTGGTGTACACTAGACCCTATCACCCTAATAAAGAGGAGGATCCTCTGCCGTCCGTGAAGAGGTGGTGTTGTCATTCTCTTTTTGTCTTTTTGTCTTTTTTTTTCTAATTATTTTAAAAATCTGAAAAAAAAATCATAATAAGGAAAACTAGACCCTAAAAAAATCCTAAAATATCTAAATAAAAAACTATAATAAAAAATAAACCTGTAAAAAATTCATATAGAAACATGAATTATATAAACCTGATATAAACCGATGAATAAAGTATTTCAATTTTCATTTGGAAATCGATTAACTAATCGATTTGATTTTGATTTTCATATTATTAAATCGAAATGATTAATGGAAACCTAA
Organism: Drosera spatulata; assembly: GCA_035668315.1. NCBI lineage: Eukaryota > Viridiplantae > Streptophyta > Magnoliopsida > Caryophyllales > Droseraceae > Drosera > Drosera spatulata. The sequence continues at coordinate 17,450 of JAOVYX010019383.1, read as the reverse complement.
CCGATTAACACCTACATCAGTCAAGCATACTAATATTTGATAGACATATTAGTATTAAGTACTCGTAATAATATTGGGTGCTAGTATTTCGTAGGCATACTAGCATTTCGTAAGAATACTAATGAGACGTATTAGTATTTGACAGACATAATAGTCAGACATATTTATTGACGTATTAGTTTCTCGATAGACCAACTAGGTTTTCTAACCAACAACTTAATCAAAGGCTAGGATCCATCGACACGGATGATGAATGACGATATCGTCGTCTTCGGCTCATTATAAAACGGGCCGTTAGATGCAACCACTTCATCATCACCGCCACCGCATCAAAATTAATTGATTAATTAAACAATTTGATAATTAAAATCAAAATTATTTATTAATCGATTCGAGTTTTCAATTTTTTTGATTTTTAAATGATTTTGTTTATACAGTTTTTTAGGGGTTTCTTCATAAATATTTTAAGATTATAATTATATATATCGTTTATTACAATAATTATACAATTTTTTTATAAATGTTTATAAAAATAAATTAGATATATCGAGAACAATGACATAAAAAATATTATACTAAAAATATATAATAAATGATATTTTTACTAATCAAATAAAATATATTCAACCAAAAATATAAAAAGTATGTCTGAAGTTTTTATTTTCATTTTAATAAAAAAACAAAGATATTATCCACAGTATTAAGAATACTAGGTTACCTTACGTTTAAAATAATGTACTATTTGATATTTAAACTTAAAAATTTTATATAAATAATCCGGATAATTAATTTTCAACGGTTCGATAATCGATAATAAACAATTCGATTAATCGATTTATCATCGGTTTTTCTATTTGATTCAATTTTAAACCGCGATTTTATTTTGTAATCTAAAATCGAATTATTTAATAATTGGTTCGATCGAATTCGATAATTGATTAGATTTTCGTTTTAACAGTCTTAAAGAAGTATTTGCCTGAGAAAATGGTGATATTTGTTGGGTATTTAAATACTTAGATGGTAGCTTGTAAAATACTCCATCTTTGTAACGACACCTCCCGAAAATTATGCAAGTACTACCAGTCTACCATTACAAAGATTTTATTCAAGTATTTTACCAAAATTATCTCTTCAATTTATGCTGTCAAGGAGTCCTCTTACTTCTATTATTCCTTCAGTGAAGAAACAAGCAATAATTTTCTAATTCATATGTAAAAACTATAATTCTACGTCGAAATAAAATTCATATAATATCATTTACATAGAAAAAACAACCATCGAAATGAATAATTAATAATATGGTTACTATATAATGCTACTTATATTATGGAACGGGGATCGTATTATGAGACGAAGGAGTACTAACACTTTCATATTTACGAACTTTTTTTTTAACAAAATTATCAAAATATCCTTATTTTTATTCTATATAACATCAATTTATCCTATTTTTTTTCATTCTTTTTTCTCACTCTTTCCCCTCACACAAAATAATAAATAAATAAATAAATCATTTGTCTAAACTTTGTTATACCGATCAGTATGTTATTCACTCGGTTTCATAATTTCTACATCTTTTTCTCAAAAACTGTTTATAATATTTTGCCATTTGGAAAAGTTAGAGCAACCACAATGGATGCTTTATTTCTCCCTTTCTTCTCCTGCAATCTCCTGTTTTTGAGATGATGAAGTAAAATTCAGCCCTAATGATGACAAATAATGCCTATTAAATATAGAGAGTTTATATTTGGATCTCAATTGTTTCAATGTCTGATTGAGGCTTTCAACCAACGGTTACAACCCATTATCGTGAAAGATGCACATTGACAGTCAAAATACCAGATGAGATAGTCTATTAATTTGGCATCATTGTGAAACAAATCCTACCCTCCATAATTGGAGAGATTTCTAACTATTAAGGTTTAAGTTCAAGTTTTTTTTGTTTTTAATAGGTGACCAATGTGTTTGCTCTTCAGTCATCAATAATACTCAATTCGTCTCAAAAAAATTACGACATTTAATAAATTGCGATGTCTTAACCAAATTGCAACATTGTTATATTTGAAAAATTATTTCCTATAAAAATATCAAAACATCCATATTTTTTATTTTATATCACTACAACTCATCCCATATTTTTTTTCCTTTTTTTTTTCACTTCTCTCACTCACACAAGTCAAAAGATAAAATGATATTTACAACAAAAAATAACACATATATAAATTATTATGTCAAATTTATCAGTTGTACTCCCTCCGTTCCATAACTTAGGCAACGGAGGGTCACGTGGACAAAAAAGTTCGCCGCATTACGAATAGTCCGTGAGATGACCAAATGATTTTTTTATAAATTTATTGTAAACATAAAAAATAATATAAGATATAAACTATAATCCTGGATCGAAGTAAAATTCATATCATATCATTTTCATATAAAAATAAATAAAACGAAATATGTAATGAATAATGTGATTATTTTATAATATTGTCTATATTATGTAACGACTGGAGCACTTCTTCTGGGACGGAAATATTACAATTCCACCTTTATTTTATTCCATATCACATTACATTATCCTACTATTTTTTTCTCACTCATTTTTCACTGTCTTTTCTCGCAGGGATGAAAACCTAAAATGATAAAAATTTAATCTACATCTAAATTTTTGTAACAAGTGAATTTATTAAGAAAATTTTGACGAGAAGAATACATATTTTATGAAACGAACGAGTATTATTACAACCCTTCTAGCACACTTTCTGACCAAAAACCGTAGTCCGGACTCTCCCCCCAGTTCGCAGACCCATTGCAGCAAAACCCATCAACAAAAAGTTACTATACACAACACAGACACAAACACAAACACGCACCCAAACCCACACCTGACACTCACTCCCCTTCCTCTCAACCAATACCCTCCCAACATCACCTCTCCTCGATCCGCACCACACCCATCCTCCAAATCCCAGACGTCCATCCCACACCAGAAAACACACCTTTCCCCATCTCCCACCGTCCAGTCCCCAGCCTCGAAAACACACGGATAACCAACATCAGCCGTCCGATTAACCGACCGTCTCAATCTCCTCTCTCTTTATGTAAACCGCTTGCTTTGTATTGGGTCGAAACTTTCCGCACATTTTCATAGGACTGAATTCCTCGATCGAAGAAGTTTCTCTCTCGTCTGCATTCGCTGAAAACACGTTGAGGTAATTTGATATCTGCTTCTTGTTGATTTTGATCTTGATTGTTCGATTTCGTTGCTTGAGATTCGATCTGTTTGTTGAGGTTGAGTTTCGAATTCGTCGATTCTTTGTGTCGGTTGATTTTCTGGGGTTTGATTTTCGATCTGAGTATTGATTTTCGCATGAATTCTGTATGGAATTATACGATTCGGTGACAATTAAGCGCGGATTTGATTCCGTTTGTTTAATTTGGAGATCATTGATTGAGTTAGGTTTTCTACTTTCTGAATTTGAGTTAGGGTTTTGTGGAACTCAAATTGTAGAATTCGTCGTAGTCATTGTCATAATGGTTGGTGGATTCGTTCTTGTTGAGAATTCGATTATGTTTCGGAGGGGTTAAGTCTTGAAACTTGTTGAACTTGCAAATCAGTCTTGAAATTGGGAATTATTTGTTGTCATCTTGGTTGATTTGGTATATTGCATCTTGTGCGTTGGATTTCTTCATTATTGAGAATCTGATTAGGTCATCATTGTAACTCTGGTTGTGTTTCATAGATTTTTCTTGCACTAATGTCTTACAATTCGCTTGTGATTCGAGGTTCAAGATTGAATTCTTGAAGTCTTTTTGAAACAATTGTTGGTATTTTTATTCTGTATTTTACCTAGAAAACAGATAATGGGCTTGTTCGTGTTGACCTCTAATTGTTAAAGATTGAAGGATTGGGGTTGTCTGCTGTAGGATTTTGAACAGAAAATGTGTTGGCTATCCAGGAGTGTAAAATTGCACCACCACGTAACAAAAAAAAAAGAAAAAAAAAAGTTTTTGTGCCTTGATTTTTTTCAACGAATGGATTGCTCCTGCTGTTGGTCAGGCACAGCAGGGGATCCTGCTCCAAAATGGAACTAGGTGGAAACCGTCTGTTCATCATTTCTTTAATTTTTTTTTTTGCAATTTCAACTTTGGTAGTATCAGATCAAGTAGAATTGGTTGAAATTACGGAATGGTTGACCTTTGAGCAATATCTTTTTTAGATCATTAGCTTACCCTTCAAAATTCAAATCAAGGATGCATGAAGTATGTGAGTCTAGGATCATATGTTTGGTGTTTGGTCGACATAAGCATCAGTCATAAGTAGTAGCCCGTGCTTGCTTGCACACACACACACACAAGAAAACAAATCGTCACATCCTTTTTTTTATTGTCAGACTTCCAACCTGAAATCCGTAGAGATTGGAGAGTTTCTTAACTTTCTTTTGCATGAATATTCCCATGTACTTGAAATCAACTCCGAAGGTGTTTTGTCGGGTGACTAATGCATCAAACCATGATCTGTAGAATCTTATAATTATGGTACTGTTTTTATGTGTTATGGTGACACTGGAACCTGATAATTCATAATTCTTCTGTTAGTGCCAAATTAATGAGTATTGGGAGTTTGGACCCCTGCATCCTATTACATTTTTTAGGCTGTTTTAATGTGTTTTAATGAGTGTTTGGAACCTGATAATTCTTCCGTTATTGTCATGGCCTCGAGTTTTTATTGCATTGGACTGTCACTGATTTGTTGAAAGTGATACTCTGACTGGGATTGGGATTAGTTTGGAGCAATATTGTTTTCTTTCTTTCCTACTGTGTCCCATCTTTTTGTGTGTGTTTTTCATTATGGTGCTGGGAAGTGTTAATAGTACAGTTTTGTGTTATTTATGTATTACCAAGCTATCTTCTGATGGAATTCATTGATTTATTTCACAGATGGCTCGTACCAAGCAAACTGCTCGTAAGTCAACTGGAGGAAAGGCCCCAAGGAAGCAGTTGGCCACCAAGGTCTCAAATATTTCCTTCTATCCTTTTGTTGGTTGCATCTGTTCCTGTCTTCAGTAGTTGATTCTTTACCCTTTTTTTTCTGTAGGCTGCTCGCAAGTCTGCACCAACCACTGGTGGTGTGAAGAAGCCTCACAGATACCGACCCGGTACTGTTGCTCTTCGGTAAGTTACTTTCTTTGAGATTCCTGCTTTCTGTCTGCTGGATCTTCTTCTACCATTATTTATTGATGTTGTGACTGTGTTCCTGTGATTGCAGTGAGATCCGCAAGTACCAGAAGAGCACTGAGCTGCTGATCAGGAAGCTGCCATTCCAAAGGCTTGTTCGTGAAATTGCTCAGGACTTCAAGACTGACCTGCGTTTCCAGAGCCATGCTGTTCTTGCTCTTCAGGAGGCTGCTGAGGCCTACCTTGTGGGTTTGTTCGAGGATACCAACCTCTGCGCCATCCATGCCAAGCGTGTGACCATCATGCCCAAGGATATTCAGCTGGCCAGGAGGATCAGGGGTGAGCGTGCTTAAGGGCATCACCTTGCTGCTGTGCATGATTCATCTGATGATGGCCTCAATCTACTAATGGCTTAGTGAATTTCCTATTAGTGAAGTTGTTTAAGTTGCGTAGACCTCGTGCTGTAGTTTGACTATGTTGTTGCTCTGAACAATTCAGCATACTCTTGTGCTCTCATGGGGTATGTGTTGCATCCATGTGGTAGGTTCATGTTGGGTCTGATCTTTCATAATATTGCTCGTGACTTCTGTTACGACTGGCACTGTCGACTGGTAATTTCTTCCAAAGTTGTGTGGTATTAGTTATAGTTGCTCTAAGTTTGCGAGTGTTGTGGTAATGGAGTAGAATGGTGTACGTCTGAACTTATACATTCGGTGTTTGTGTAGCGAGTTGCTCTGCCGTTTAGCAGGTTTGTTCCAGGCATCCTTAGTCCTTGCTGTCATACTACTGTAGCATGATATGGCTGTGACTCTTCTCTTCCGCGATGTTTGGGGTGAAAATGTCGAAACTCAACCTGGAACCAAAAATTTCTCTTTGTTGAGACAAGATGTTCAACTCATGCCATAAAATTTAGCTCTGGCTTCTCTGTTTTTTGATTTGGGTGATTGGACTTGTCTCATCTTCCACCAGAAACAACAACTTCTATCCGGGTCGTGTACCATTACCATTTCCACAAGGTGGTTTCAGGTAGGATCTTGAGGTGTTGTAGAACTCACGTTTGCTGGTGATCATGTCAAAACTAAGAATGAATCAAGAATTAGTCGAGATGCTTGTGGTCAACCTCATACAGGGGGATCTAGAAATCGATCAAAGGGAGAAACCTGTGTATCTCATAAGATTTGTCTATCCCTGAGAGTTATCTCATCTTGTCTCATTTAGGACACCAGAGCTTCCCAAGTCGTTAATTCTACCTCACTCGACCAGTTTCGCCAAGTACTTTCGGATGAAGTTTTCCTTCTTTTGATGTAACCCTGTTTTCAAAGTGATACTTTCTATCCTGATGTTCTGTTTGTTAGTATCGATGAAGAGGTCACCATCATATTTCACAGCTAGTTTATCGCGCTTTGTGTACAGTAATATCATATCCCAGCATTGGATTTAGCCGATTATTTTCCACCTAAAGACTGGTCCCGAGAACTGTGAATGGAATATTTGCAAGGCTCTAGATTTAGAGGTTCCTTTAATAGGAAGACGACTTTCTTTGTTCTAGTTCTAACTGTAGGCTTTGCAAAATGCTACGCTTTGGAAGAAGACCCTTTCTGTAACTCCAAAGTCTTGCAATGTGAAGTAACTTTCTTTGACATGTGCAGAATCATGTAGCGAAATACAGCTATAAACTTTTGGAACACAAGTCAGATGTAAACTCCTGCTGAACCATATAATCAACAACAATCCATATGGGCAAAGACCATATCGAGCAACGAAAAACTTCAAGTGACTTTCGACAACAACTCATGATTAGAATTCTCGACAATGAAGTACTACATGTTTAAGGTGTTATTATGACATAAAGCTGTGCAAGAATATCATCGGAATAACTCGTACGAGATTGAATACCATGACAACATGCGTTGCTTGGGTAGTAAGTTCTTGTTTATGTTGTGCGTGTATGTTTGATTCCTTTGGAATATTGTTATCTCACAGAGTTTCTGTTGACTAATGTTATTAAATTGAATAGACAACTTGTTTGATGTTTGATGGCATATGTCATGTATTTGTAATTCTTCCTCAAATTTTTCCCATCGAGTGTTACATAGAGAGTTTTAGCGTGGCACCAAACAACACGCCAAGGTTTAATGGAGAACATTATGAAATGACGGCCGTCACTACTTAATGATTAACGTAATAAATGCCAAGCTCATAAGTACCTGAAGATAAAATTTCAATGTACTTTCTTATTCCTTCATATACACAAGGATAAAGCTTCTAGTTCTGAAACATAGACGAATACGAAAAGCATCCACATTTTCTTCGTAACTTCTCTTTGTACAGCTGAGATGACTTTTATGAACAGGTGTCGTACTTCCTAATTTCTTTGGAAAAAACGTGATCTAATCTTTAATCGAGTCACGTAGGTGATAAGGTTGATAAGTATTACTTTTAAGTTTTGTCACAAGAATCCAACTTTTCTAAGCAAAAAGTGACGCCCTTTCACCTAAATCAGACACCTCTCGCGTGACTCGATCTTTCTCTTGTCACACACTACCTATTAAAATTGTGCAATCGTTGTCTTTCTTCAATCGTTTCTTCTTACTTTCTAGCTTTGTTCTTTAATCTAGCTCCTATTTCTAAATAGGTGTGTTAAATGGAGTTTTCTACACTCGATCTTCGTCATGTCGTCACCTTGATATTTTATTCAACCAAAGAAACAATTCATCAACGAGACTTTCCAGAAAAAAAAGAAAAAGAAAAATGGTATTCTTTGGTTATAATTAAAATTTAATTAGTATTAGGATCGAGTTTTCGAGGTTAACCTCTGCTTATTACGTCTCGGGATGATGATAACATAATATCACGTACACATACAATGTGTAATTCATTCCGAATAAAAGTGTTGTTTATATATTGACTGAAATCATATCAGTACTGTTTTTTATTGTTCTGTGAGCGAAGAGGATAGGGTTGATTATGGTTTGTGGCGGGACACACTGTCGGGACCCTGCTCTTCCTGTTTATGGAGTATCTGCATGGTGTGGAGTGAGACGCTTATAAAATGGAGAATCTTGCGTGGGCACAAGAAGTAAAGTATCAGAAAAGTTGGATGTCGAAGTTTAGAAATATGATTTATGACGATATGAGGAATTATTGGACAAACAGGGGCATAATGAGGTCAAGTAAAACCAATTCGTGGTTAGACAATAGCCACTATGTCTAATCCTGTTGCTGCAATAGTCTCATATATAAGTCAAATCTAGATGAACCTAAATCTATCAGTTTTCCAAAGTTATTTGACTCCAAATTAATCTGAGATTAAAATATTTAGAATATATATGAACTCAAGCTCAATGATCCTTATCTAAAAGGATTGAACTCCATATCGCTCATATAACGAAACTTCGTTCTTGTCCTATCCTTTTGAATGTGTTTGTATTCAAGAAATCTCGTTTTTCAATTATCTTCATTTTTCATTTCATGGCCATGGTAATCGAAATCATTCTTATCTTTTTGTTTCTAAATTTTGGTTTTCAATAACTTCAACAAAAATATGGAAAGCTACCATATCAAAATACAACTAAATCGATCAAATTATTGTTTCTAAAATTTATCCCTACCCACGTGACGCGACTTCCCATTGTCCACCTTTGGGCTACCCATTCATGTTTTCTCACACCCACCCGTCACGTCTCAACTGACTTCAATCAGCATTAGACACTCTATCATCAAATACATCCTCATTATTTCTTTATTGTCCATGAGTTCCATTACTCCTTATCATTCATTCTTTAACAAAACAGTATCGTCTTTTTCAAATTACATATATTATTCAATATATATTTTATTAAGTTTTGTTTGCTCATCAAATAAAATACATTTTTTTCTCAAAATATATGATAAAAGTGGACAACAAATGCATTGATCGATTTATACCAAATATCAAATAAATCTGTATAATAAATCACATTACAAGAGATAATAAATAAGGAGGGATTCATTGAATTCTTAATCTGGTATCATGATATGCTATGCTACCATGTAGAAAGATCCATATATTCATTTGTATTATTTCCGTCTTATCTTGGAATCAGAGATTTAATGAAAGGAGGGAGAACTTTATTTGACCACTATAACAAGACGTAATCTCATCTCATCATGCATATAAAACAATATGCTCTTGTTCACACAATCATCCATCTCCATAATTGGCCCAGACGTGTACATATCAGAAAATGGCGTGATTGCCCGCCAACATAACAAATCCCAAGTCACGATTTTCACCCGCCATGATCAACCAACAAACAAACAACGACTTTTCCTTTCTTCCCCCATCACCTTTCGGCCCACCTCACTCTTTTCTCTCTCAACCAATCTTGTCTCTCCACGTGTCCTCTGGGCTCCATTTTTATTTTCTCTTGATAACGATCCCTTGCCATGGTCTTCTCCATCATGCCCGCCAAGTGCTTGTTGAAATAACTCAAGACGAAACAGTTTTAAGTTCTTTGTTGTCGAGGGTGGGATTTGAGGGATTTAACTTGATTGCATCAGTTTGAGAAACAGTCTCTTTATTGTGCATTATACAGGGATAAAACTGCGTTCATATTGTCATCCTGCGACCACGAAAGCATTTAGGTGGTGATAGTTGATTGATTGATTGATTGGGTTTAAGGGGACTTGAAGTGGGGTGGATGATGGAAAGATATGAGATAATCAAGGAGTTGGGTTCTGGGAATTTCGGGGTTGCCAAGCTTGCTAGGGATACTTGGAATGGAGAGCTCGATGCTGTCAAGTATATTGAGAGAGGCCAAAAGGTTTGATTTTTTTTTTTTTTGATTTTTTTTTTGAGCTTCGATGAATTGGGTCTCTTGGGTTTCTTCGGAAATAGTGTCTTTATCATCTTTGACTGATATATTTCATCACTCTCAAACTCTTATCCACCGACAAAAGCAATCAGGTGGTTGTTATCGGCGGATCTCATTGGGATTCTTGACTGGAATTCTGGTTGTTTGTATTTGGTTTTGAATTTGGTTTTTGATCATGTCAAATGGGTTGGGTTTCTGCTTTTTTTATTGGGCTTTTTTTTGAGTCATTATGGTGTTGTTGAACTTGACAGATTGATGAACACGCTGAGAGGGAGATTATCAACCACAGATCTCTGAATAATCCGAATATTATCAAATTCAAAGAGGTTTGCAATTGACCATCTCGTTTCATTCTTTCTTCAATCATATATCCATTTCTTGTGTGTGTTTCAAAGCATCAAGAGCTATGCAGTTTGGTTTCTCTTATTGGGAGCCATAGTGCATCTTCTAGCTCATCCTGTCGTCTTATCCGTATTCGATCCGTTGTATATGTTCATTTCAAATCAATACGCTGTGCTTGTCCTTTTTTTTATTTTATTTTTTCGGTTTCTCAAAATTTTTGTTTTTGAGAAACAACAAAAAATCACCAATCCTCACTCCTCAGTATCACTGTATATTTTTTTAGTTCGTTCGGCCTTTGAGACTTGAAACGGTTTGCAGGACAGTTGAAGTCTTGAGGAATTTGTTTTGTTCACCTTTTTCTTGGATGCACCATGATGAACCTGTTATGAATAGGTTAAATAGAATTTAAGGGGTCATATGCAAATTCATTTCCTACACAGGCTAGAAGCGTGACCACTCTTGCAAATTGCTATCCAACTTGAAGTCATGCACTTATGAGGAATCGTCTTACCTATTTTTCTCCGGTTTTCGCTGTAGTATGTTGTTTTGATGCTCTTATGGTGCTTGTTTCATGCAGGTGTTCCTGACTCCCACACACTTGGCTATAGTCATGGAATATGCTGCTGGTGGAGAGCTTTTCAAAAGAATATGTGCAGCTGGAAGATTTGGCGAAGATGAGGTATTGTGCAATAGAACACGTCACTCGCACTCAGCATTCGCTGTTTCTGTTAATCGGATTTTACTTCATGGCTGTCAATAGTCCGATTATGATACCAATATGAGATCCTTGTTAATTTGGCGTCTGATAGCCATTGATCTTGATGTGGGCACTTCAACTTCAACGCTTACGCTAGGGAAAAAATAACACTAAGTACAAAGGAAAGCATATTTTCTGCATTTCTCGAAGCTATTGTTACAACTGTGAATCCTATGATCAGTGTTGCAAATTTTCATGCATGAACTTTCTTTTCGAGTTAACCTCAGGCATCAAGAGAAAAGAACTGCATTCTCTTCTTTAACTGAATGATGATTAAATCTTCTCTGCTGGTATCTGATGTTAAAAAGTGAGCAGAGTTGGTTTGATGTCATTACCTATGTGACTTGTATATTTGTCGGTGGAATAGGCATCTAGTTTAACGTTTGCTAGTTCTTCAATGTTGTTCCAGGCAAGATATTATTTCCAACAACTGATATCAGGAGTCAGTTATTGTCATTCCATGGTAAGTTTGTTGATTATTGATGCATGATCACCTTCTCATTAGCATACAAATTTCTGCTTCAGTGATTCTTATGGGTTTTTTTTTGTTTTTTTGGCAGGAAGTTTGCCACAGAGATCTTAAGCTGGAGAACATCCTTCTGGATGATAGCCCTGATCCGTTACTCAAAATATGTGACTTTGGATATTCGAAGGCAGAAACTTAATCCCCTTTTTCTTGAATTTCAGATCTGTTTATTTGATACGGTAATGGCTTGCTGATATTCTGCCGTATTTTGCAGTCCTCAGTGCTGGATTCTCAACCTAAGTCGACAGTAGGGACACCAGCCTACATTGCACCAGAGGTGCTAACAAAGAATGAATATGATGGGAAGGTAGTATAAGCTCCACCTTCCTCATATACTTTGTTGGCGGAAAATTTGGTTTCCTTTATGTGATCACTTAGTATTATAGATTGCAGATGTTTGGTCTTGTGGAGTAACTCTCTATGTCATGCTGATTGGTGCATATCCCTTTGAAGATCCTGAAGATCCAAGAAATTTTAAGAAGACGATAGGTGTATGTCATCAACCCATTCTGTAATGCACAAATCATTTTTTACTGAAGCTCCTTTTTTCCTGTATCTGATGTCTTGTATTGGGCTTTGACAGTGGATACTTAGTGCCAGTTATTCCATTCCCGACTATATCCGACTTTCCCAGGATTGCAGACACCTCCTCTCGCGAATCTTCGTGGCCAACCCAGAAAAGGTTTAGGTACTTTCTTCTTTAATCTGGTTGCATTGATCAGTCTCTTCTCGTGCTAACTTGACATGCCAACTTGCTTCATGAAAATGTAGAGGATAACCATAGAAGAAATCAAGCAGCACCCATGGTTCCTGAAGAGCTTACCAGCAGACTATTTTAAAAGTCATCAAGAACAGACCAACGATGCAATCGAATCATCCCAAAGTCTTGAAGAAATTCGCACGATAATCGAAGAGGCGCGGATTCCTACAGAGGGACCAAAACTTGGTGGAGTGTTGGCCGGAAGCAGCTTGGATCTCGATGACATGGAAGACGATATTGATTTGGATGATCTGGAGGAGGAAAGTGGTGATTTCGTGGTGGATTATGTTTATGCAGCTATGAAATAAACAACGGTTTGGGTTAGGAAGGAATATTTACTTGTAACTATGTAATCGGTTCCACGATCCAGTTAAAAGATGTGATGTTTGTTCTCCTTTTCTTTTCTTTTTCTTTTTTTTTTTCTCTTTGGTGTTCTATCTTCAGACGATTGAATTGTATAGTATATGCTCTTTCTTGTTCATAAGAATTGTTTATGTTCTACGTCGCACACAACTGCTAAACTGTCAATAAAACCAAGTCTGTTCTTGTAATGTATTGCATTGTATAAGGCTTTACAACTGTTAATGTCTGCTTCGATATGGTCTTTCACACATGCCAATGGTTTGTGTTTTTTCACACATGAACAGCCGCATTTACATAACATGATCTCGGAGAGCTGTCTAATGGAAGTCTCTTTACCTTGTATGATGTTAGCTTCTCCTGATAGAGCAAGGTCACTCACAGCCTGAAATCCTGGTAAGCTTTCTCCACACATAGCCGAACCATGGTGCGTGCAGTCGTGTTGTTCCTCTCCTGTGCTGACCTGAAGTGAGGATGTTCCCTTTGGCAATGTTACAGTTCCAGTCACTCGCTGTTCTCCGCATTTCTTCTCCAACTATGGCCTGGTTTGTTTTTCATTTTCAGTTCAAAACTGAAAGTGTAACCACAGGCTGCCAGAAGAAGCTCTAAATCAAGGGATCGTTGTAGTGAGGGTGCATTTGTAAGCTCTGATACCATTCAGTATGATTTGATCTCATTCGTAAACATTCTGGGAAAATTTCCCAAGAGGTCATTTATCCCAACATTACTCCAAGTCAAACACGTTTAACCGCAGAGTTTTAAAATGATGGGTTATCGAAAAAGAAGATGTTATCAAACCATTTAACCTTTTCCTTGTGGTATCACACATATAATCGCCATTGTACATTCCATACAGAGTTTTATATGATCACCGGTATGTTAGGAAAAGTTCTAGTATTCTTTGAGACTATCAAGCCTTGAGGACTCCAGTATGTGTACTTACTCTTGATCACAGAATGCCTATTGTCAAGCACATCTCTGTATGTGGTTGCAAAAGCTGGTTTTCATGGTTGTTAATAAGAGCAACCACAATGGTCCCCACTAAAACCTCAATAAATCGAATTCAAATCTTATATTTTTGGAGGTGTCTCTAATTTTCAAGTGTGTTTCACAATGATATCTCAAACAAATTGAGAATTTTGTTCGTGTTTGAGTTGTTTAACAATGGAATAAGTTTGAACAAACTCTTAACAAGTCGAGTTTGAATAAACCCTCAAGCTTAACGTGCCTTTTTACCGCCTTATTGTCATATGATTGAAGACCATGAAAGCATGGACCTCAACACATCTTGTTTTCCAACTTCAGGGTAGATGACCCCATTGCTCGAGCACCTATGGGCAAGTGGTAAACGAGCCCATATAACATTAATATGGACTCCAAACTGCAAGCCCAGCCCACCAAACCCCAACTCCCCTTCCCAAAAACCACTCTTTTCCTCTCCCCCACACTTCCCCTCATTCACCGGCGGCGGAGAAATGGGCGGCGGCCGAGGGCGGAGCAGAACGCAGAGAAAGCATTTCAAGCAGAACAGAGAAAACGTGTGGAAACGATCCAAATCGGACTCTCAAAACGGTGACACAAACAAAAACAACAACGATGGCGATGCTTGGCAGCCCTTTGCGACTCAAAACGCAGCTTTTGAGGAGTATTACGAGGTTGAGATTCGTTGTGTTGGATTTGATTAACTGTTTGGTGATGTGAGATTGTGGTTGTGATCGTGTGATTTGTGTTTTCAGGAGCAAGGGATTGTGGAGGAGCATGAGTGGGATGCTTTCATTGAGTGTTTGAGGAAGCCGCTTCCCTCTGCATTTCGGATCAATTCGAGGTGGAATTTTTGATTGAGTTGGTTCTTAGCAGATGAGTTTTGTGAGTGAATTGATTGGAGTTGAGCTTGTGATAGACTATTTGAATGATGAGTTCATCAGTTGTAATGATTTTTTTTTTCTTTGTTTGGGTTCAAAACTACTAGATTCTCCAATTCCTTGACATTCTGCATTGGTTTAACATCATTTCCAAGCGATATTTGCGAGAAAGTTCATTGAAGTTATGCGAGAAAGCTTGATTGGTGGCTCTTGGTTATACTCTGAAAGAAGGTAGTGACTATAAGGAGACATGCTCTCAAATCATTAAAATGTCTACCCTTCGAGTGATCATAGCCCTGGCTGATTCAATAGTTTGGGGTAGCTATGTTGTTGTTAATTGTTTTCTAATAGATCAGTGTCAACTATGAATGTGTTGTTTCTAAACATAGTGGTTAATGCAGGCCTTTTTTCTAAAAAAACTACATATGATTTGAAAATTTGGTAAGATAAGTGGATCTTTTATCATTAGTTCGAATTTTTGGTAGAATTGGCTTCTTGACATGATATCAAAGTAGGTTGTGGAATTAAGTCACAAGTTCAATCCAGCCTCCTCCATTTATTGTCACCAATATGGTCAGCGGTTTATCATGTGGATCTTGTTTGGCACTTGATATATGATGAGCCCATGTGCTTGCTGTCCACATTTCACCCCCCAATGAGTTTCGTGTTAGGGAGAATGCTAAGATTATATATTAGTGAATTTTTTATCATCAGCTTGGACTTTTGACAGAATCAGTTCCTCAATAAAATGTTCCCTGTAGAGTGTAGGACTGCCAGGAGTTAAATGAGAACTTTGGATTTTGTGCGGAGGTAATTGGTGATGGGATAGGTCAGTTGAAGAGTTGTAGTAGTAAAGTTAATCCTAGGTAAAATAGCGTGTTTTAGAATGAGAGCTGGGTTGGTTTAATCATGTGATTGAAAATGGAAATAAAGATAGTTTGGAAAGATTAGGCCTGCTTAATAAGTCTAGAAATAACTGTTTTATTTTTTGGGAGAGCAAGATTAGAGTTTATTATATAATCAAAGTAGATTAGGAGGATGATAGTTTCATAGTTTTGCATGTTATATTCTCTTAAAATGGTAGAAGTGAGAACAATGTAGTATTGTATGTTCAAGTGAATCTGTTGGATGTTGTATGTATAACTTAGGGGTTGTTTGGTATTACGGTCCAAAACTGTGAAAATCAAAACAGAAATAGGATATCAATAACGAAAATCAAAAACACTTCATGAAATAAAATATTTTGTTGTAAAGGGAATCTTGAATGCTGCACTCAGATGAAAACATAAACAGAAAGCGAAAACAATTTTTTCAGGTTTTTTATTTTTTGTTTCCGTTTCATCCATTTAAGAAACATATATCAATATCTAATAGTTCTATTTCATAAGCCAGTGAAACGAAAATAGAAAATCAGAAATAACAACGATGCCAAACAAGCCCTTAATGTTGGTAGATAGTCCTTTGCTTGTTCTATTTCCTTCTGGGTTATCTGATGACACTTGTCATTGTAGATTGATGGGGTTAAAATTATTGTTTTGGATTTATAATTGCAGTGGCCAGTTTTGTGATGACATTCGCTCGCAGTTAGAGAATGAGTTTGTCAAGTCTCTACAGGCTGAGGTTGGTGCCCTGTTATAATCATGCTTGCAATTAAGACAAGATATTTTGCTATCATTCTCCAAGTAATTTCTTGTGCTTTTCTACTTAGTTCACCGGTGAAGATGAAGCAGACGCTATTAGACCATTGCCTTGGTACCCTGACAATCTTGCCTGGCATTCTAATTTCTCTAGAAATCAACTGCGCAAAAATCAGACCCTGGAGAGGTGTGCATTTATACTATGCTATGTTGTTTTCAGTAGATGACATCTTTTCAACCTTGGAATAATTATCTCATCTTAATGGAGTCATCCTTTAGCTGAATGGTATTTGATGTGCTTTTATACGTATATCCTGAGTTCACTGTCTAGGTTCCATGAGTTCCTCAAGCAAGCAAATGAAATTGGAAACATCACAAGACAGGAGGCTGTTAGCATGGTGGGTTGTTTTCACTCTATTCCTCTCTTTTTTTGGTTTTTTTTATCCTTTTTCAGTTTTGTATCTTGGTACTGTTCGTGATATGATACTGCTAATCAATTATAATATATAATCTGAGTGTAGGGGGCGATTTTTAGTTGTTCATTGGGCTTCCAATAATTGTATTTGTCCAATCTCAAGTACATCATTTTCAACACTATTAAAACAAGGATTAAAACCCCAATATGCACTCCTTTCATAAGCCCATTAAAAACTCAATTTTCAAACAATCTTTATTTCTTAGTCATCATCCTTTTGTGAATGACTAAAGAAACACACGAATCTTATCAAAAAGAAAAAGAAAAAAAGAAACACACGAAAATGTAGCACAGGTTTGGACTCATACAATAGGTAGAGGTCTAGTTCTAGTAATTGCATCCACAATATGAATTTTGGGTCCTCCACTAACATTTGTGCTCTCCTTATTTGATTTATATCTCTTACTTTTATCTTGTTGCTGAATATCTACATTTTTTGATGTAGAACAGGTACCTCCACTCTTTCTTGATGTACATCCGGACCATTTTGTTCTTGATAGTAAGAAGACACGTTTTCCCCTTATTACCTAGCAACTATTTTGATTAAAGGCCCTTTTTTAATCTACAACTGGCTCATTAATATCTTCAGAACATCAAAGATCTTTGTGCTTTCAAATTAATACCTATGGTTCTTATGAGGCAATGGTTTTCACTTCTTTCTGCAGTGTGTGCAGCACCAGGATCGAAGACATTTCAGTTG
>JAOVYX010019382.1:0-18592 GCA_035668315.1 Drosera spatulata | reverse complement strand
GTTCATAATATAAGTGGGATTTCGTCTTTTTTTTTTTTTTTTTTTTTTTGAGGTTATACTGTTTCAAAGATAAAAGCATATTGAACCCGAAGTTCAAAGCATTTCAAAAGTCTATTTGAGATTTTACATCAAAATTATAAAATATGATATGCTATATAACGATATACTTAGTTTGGTATAATTTTGATAAATAGTGGCACCCTGTGCAAATAAAATATGAGCAATAATTGTCCCTAATCTAGTAAGGATGAAGGTCTTTATATTTTATATTGAGTTCAATAGAACATATGTGGGTATATTCATCCTATATAACTTGATCTTGACGGTACCTGATGATCATGAGTGATACTTCAATTTCATAACATACGTTATAAAAGTACCTGATGATCATTACTGATATTTCAATTTTATACATATGTGGGTATATCGTTACTGAAGTCTAATGTACCAATGTTATAAAAGTTTGGATCGCAATCCGCTAATTACAAGATTCAGAAGATTATGTAAATCTAATAGTAGTGATCTTTTTGTAAGAGCTTGTTACTCAATGTCTTTTATATTTGGCATGAAACATTAAACTAATACATACAACTAAGGGTGAGCAAAAATATCCAAAATCCGAATTACCGAATCGAACCGAAAAATTGAATTCGGTACGATAAATTAGATTTTCGATAATTCGATTTTTGATTTTTTGATTTTTACATGAAATTCGATTTCGATTTCGGATTTGGATTTCAAAGAAATTCCATAATTCGGTTAACCGAATTAACCGAAATTATAATTTTTTTCTTGTTTTATTTTTATTATTCATTATATCTTTTTTAATATTGATTTATTAAACAAAAATATGTATTAAGTATACTAAAAATTCTATTATTCTCTAGATGAAAAAAGGGTGAATTCCCAAAAATTAAAAAAAATAGAAAAAATTCCCATTTGATACGACAAGGGAAAATAATAACCATAAAATACACTTTCAAGTTTTCAAAACACCACCACCGTACTCCTGTCTCTCTCTTCGCATCTCCGCCTCCCTGATCTCTCCCTCCTCTACGCACCTTTCTCAAGTTTTCAAGTTTTTAAGCCATTACCACCGCACTCCCCTCTCTCTCTCTCCGCCTCTCTTCCTCCCCTCCTCTCCACACCTCTATCTCAAATTTTTAAGTTTTCAAGTTTTTATGGACGCAGATCATTTCTTGGAAGATATTAAGATATTCGAGTGTAACATCATCATCACAATTATTCCCACAACCCTTGACGTCAGCGACAAGGATGAGAAAATAGAATAACTCGAAGACGCACTGTTTTCGATGAGAAAATATTTAAAACAAACATTGTTTCACTATTTCATTGAAGTGACGCACTATTTGAAAGCAATGCGCCTGAAGGAATGAAACGGTATGTCTGTCATTTGAAAATAAAAGACAAGCAAATCCCAAAAATCAATCAAACCCAACCCTAAAACTAAAGTACTCTAATCCAAACAAGTTGATTAGAGTTTTCAATCACTGAAAACGATGAAGTAACAATGATTTGGTAGTTAGGGTTTCCGAACCAATGAAAAAATTGAAATCGTCAGTCGAATTCAATTCCACTCATCAATCGTGAATGACATACTATTTTAGCAACAAAATCCAATGAAAAAAAAATATAAAATTGATCAATTAGGGTTTTTTCACTCGAACTCTGTAAAGAAAATTGCAATAATTGGATAAGAAGATAACTGCATGCATAAATTCAAGTGAATTGATTCATACGTTTATTGACAAACAAAAAAAAAAAAAACATGCTTCGTTTTTTTTACGTGATAAAAATATTCGAACGCACTGTTTTATTCAACAGTTCGCCTTTTTTTTTTTTTTTTTTTTTTTGCTCAAAAAAACACAATATTAAACGAATGCATAAACCCAAATTTCTAACATGATATCAATAGAATTGAAAAAATTCTTATTTAGTAAACAACATATTTTTTCTTAAAAAAAAAAAAAGAACAAAAAAATGCAGAATTATTCAAGCGCTCTGTTTCATTATATTGGTGCACTGTTTGAGATTGTGAAGCATTGATAGTGTTCAGATACCCTGTTTCAAACAGTGTACCATTTCAAAGCAAAATAGTGCACCATTTCAAATCCAAAAAGCAAAACGAAAAATCCCAAAAAGTCAACAAAAACAATAATTTATAACATGATATCCATAAAATTGAAAACATTATCACATGATACCAAGCATGAATTTTTTTAAAAAAAAACATTGCGCCAGTTCAAATGGAACAAATCCAAAAACCACAAAAAAATCAATTAAAACCAAAATTTATAACATGATATCCATAAAATCGAAAACATTATTACATAGTATCCAACATGATTTTTTTTTAAGTTTTAAAAAGGAAACCAAGAATGAGTTTACAACTCAGTATTTCTTTTTGTGAGTGTTTTCACTACTGCATTGAGAAGTTTTATCTTCTCACCTGATTCCTGTAGTTCATTTTCGACCACTATTAAGTCATTTGACCTATTGCCAATTTTTTCACAGGCCATATTGTAATTTTCTTGTACTTTTGCAATCAATTTCAGGTTGTCTTTATTTTCTCTTGAAATAGAAATACAGTTCTCAGAGGTCTTTTGAAGAGCCTCCTTCAATTCCTCTAGAGTGGCATCTGAATTAGAGAAATCAAATACCTTTTGCTTTTCTTCACTCCTTGTCATGAGACAGAACTGTGCATTTGAGATTGTTTCTTCATCATCTGAGTCTGTCTCACTCCATGTCTTTGTAGCATAGGGTTTGCCTTTTTCTTTTCTTTTAGAGCTCTCTTTGTTGTATTCTTTTTTGTTCCTTTGTGCAGACAATTCCTATTCTGGTCGTCTGTATTGTGCAGCAAAGTGCCCTGACTTTCCGCAGTTGTAGCAGACCTTCTTTTCTGCTTCTTTGGCCTTACTTGAGGGGTTCCTCTTGGTATTTTTCTTTTTGAATAGCTTTCTGAATTTCTTGCCTATTAGTGCAAGTCCTTCTGAGATTGCTTGTTCACTTGCAGACGAGGTGTCACTACTTTCCTCTTCTGTCATAGACCTCAGAATTTTTTCTTGTACTTTCAAGGCCAGAGTTTTCTTCCTAACCTCATCGATTTGCTTCTTTTGCTCCACTTCTAGATTATAAGTGTGGAACACTCCATATAGCTGTGCCAAGGATATTTTTACAAGATCCCTAGACTCCTTTATTACTGTGGTCTTTATTTCCCATATTTCATCAAGTGATCTCATAAACTTCAGGTTGACTTCTTTGATCCCCTTTTATAGGCTGAGGGGATGAGTACCCGTGACTGTACTACTCAGAAGTTGACAGCTTAGTCTGTTTGCTCACAGTGATCCCATCACTGATGTTGACAGACTTGCTTCAGCTATTCTGATCCTAGTACAGATTCTCCATACCTCAATCTTCGATTTAACCTGTCCTTTGATCCTTGTCCAGCCTTAGCAACCATCTCTGCTGCATTCAGTTTGCTGTAACTTAGTCTGCACTCAGTATCATTGAGAGTTCGTCTGTACCCGATCACTGCTGCAGCCTCCTCTGTACCCAGCACTGCTGCAACCTTTTCTGCATTGCTGTGTGGCCCTTTTCAACAAGATTGGTCCTACATCCTGAAGTATTTGTAGACCTTTTCAACAAGTGCATGTATGTCTTGGTTGCTTTGCTGAAATCTCCCTGTGGTAGTCTGCATCTGGTGGCCCACAATACTCTCCATCTGTGGCCGTCTGCTCTTTCGCATCAAACCTAGACTGCAGATTACTAACTTGATTTTCAACCTAAACACACTAACTAAATCATGGTTAATATATCTAAGTTTTTTTTTCATCAATTTTTATACAAATGAAGGGATTGCACATTCCTATAAATATTCATAAATGTTATGTCTGACAGTATATTAAAACCCATCCTATTGTAGTGTATTATCTTGAAGGTTCTTTATATCATCGTCGTGGTGTTTTTAGTGATTTACCTTATAGCTATTCGGCAAGTATGGTCCTATCACTGACCTGTCGCCTCAGGGTTTAATTATTACGTCCAGCAACCTCTAGTGACTCCCTGTAACCAATTGCTCAGTAGACGAACTGACAGGGTTAGTCAGACCCTAAACCATAGACTCAGTTCTCTGGAGCCAGTTTTCTAGCAACCTCGACGATCGTGCCGTGCATACGGAGAGAAAAGTAAGGATACTACTCCTTCCCCTCCCTAAGTAATATCCCAAAATATATTGTTACTTATATAAACATTTCGCTTTTTAAGTTCTTACGTAACAATAAATATATAATTAGTTTCTATTATCGAAATCAATATATTAGGACCGTTTTATTTCCATTAATAATTTTACTTACTATATTATCATTTTTAGTTAATTTATCTAACATATTATCATATTTATAAATCTAACATTCTCGTTAATCCCTCCCATAGCGTATAAGTCTCAGTTACACTATTTCATATGGTCTAATTACGTCCCTGAACACAACCATCATAGTATGTTGACACCCGCGATACTCGTCCCATATAACGGCAACAATTTCATCTCGTAATGTCATCAACATCGGCCAAACTCACTCACTGTAACCCGAAGATCATCGTATCACCACAATTTCATTGATTCTCATCACGGATCCAGCCCATATACATCATTCATTAAACACAGATCACACGTGGGAATTCGGAGAGGAGGAGGAGGAATTCGGGAGGAGGAATTCGGGAGGTTGGTGGCAGGCTGTGGTAGCGACGATGTCCGACTGGCGGCGTCCAGGCGATGACAGGGGAGAGGTTAAATTTTGGGAAACAAACCAATGCCAAAATGGCATTTTGTAACAAGCCACATCAGAGCTAATATTACATGGTAGAAACATGGATAACCACTCATCATTATACATGTTCGAGTAACAACTTGAACATCGTCGAAATGAGTATATTAATGCTTGCCCAAGTATTCCTCCATGTTTGAGTAATAAATCGTTCTTTACTGATTCACAACTTCCCTACGTGAGAATAACTAAACCATAAAATTGATTTGTCAAAAAAACATAAAATTGAAGTCCAATCAATGCACATCCTAGATTTAAAAATGCGGATATGAACAAAAACCGCCAATGAAGTTTCAAGTGAATCAATGCTGAATGAATTTCAACCCTTGAATGAAATTTCAGCCTCAACTCAATTGGCATGCAATCTATGTCTCAAAAGCAGGCCATCTCGCCCACTTAGCAGGCCAACGAGAAACAGGGTCCTCCACCTAAGATTCGCCTACAGTTTATGTATATTCGCTATTCCGGGTGAAACAATTGTATGAATATGATGTATGAACAGTCAGTTCTATTCTTCAGCTACTGAACTGTTGAATTGAGCTCAAAATGTGCAAGAAAAGAGTTTCTATCGGTATCCAGCGCAGCATCTGAATCGGAAACTACCAGCAGCTTCAAAATGTTCTTGAACCCTTGCTACCTGATTAAGAAAAGTATGATATGGGTCAGCAAAACATACGACTTGGAATATAACAAAGTGGAACTTGATATACCAATGTTCTTATCTCAGCTACCAGTGAACACTGAGATTTTATAAGAGAGAGAACTCAAAATAGCGATGCATATTAGAGAGATTCAGTAAAAGACATTTACTCCCCAAAACATAGAAGCGTGCGAATTCTCACCCGTGTGGATAATATATTTTGCTGATCTATAAAATATGATAAAGGACGGCAACAAGTTTCAAGCTTGAAAGTTCTACAAATACCATTCCCTTCTACAGAAAATTTGACCTCATGGAGGAGAGTTCAGGAAACATGTACGTGCTGTAATTGATTTCTTTCCAAGGCTTTGGCTTGGATAACATGTAAAATCTGTTCATCACACTAATTTACTTGCACTAGGTGCCACTTGCGAGCTTGATCTATGGTTGGAACATAATCGTGCCTTGGTCATACGGTGAGAAACTATTAGACTACATGGGATAAAATTGTTGGAAGGGTAAACAAAAGCTCTTTATCATCTATTGATATCACAACAATATAGAACTCAGAAACTTGGGATACAAATTTTGTACATCAAAATCTACCCTTTAAAGAGTCAAATCAATAAAGTAACACACAGGGCATGGAAGGGTGACACAGATTCGGTTTTACATATATTATTATTTAGTTTATTTCTCAGCATTTTCAGCAACAGAGATTTAAGAGGCAATAAAAGTAACACAGAGCATGAGAAGCAAAACGGGCAAACAGGCAAGCTAGACTGAACAAACAAACAAAGGTAGACCAATCGAAGGAAGACCATGGATGAAGGATCACAGATCAACCTGAAGAAGAGGCACCACCTTTTTCCTCAGTTGCAGCTCCCCCTGCTTTCCTTTTCCTATAAAAGAAAACACACAATCAGCAGTGCTAAAAGGCTAAAAGCACAACCCTGAGCAGATTCACGAGCTTTTTTTTTTTTTTTTTTTTTTTTTTTTTTTTTTTTTTGTAAATGGTCAGCCAAAGATAGAAAATCTGCAAGCACTGAACGAAAACTACTATCAAATACTGAATCAATCGCCCATAAAGTTACCAATCCACACACTTGAGCATTTTGCATGCCTAAAATTACACAAAGCATCCAGACTTTGGACCAGTTCTTCCAAGCCTCAAACACATGAGGAGAAGGTGCTTGCACAACTCTCAACCATTTATCACATTCATGCAATATGCCCAACCAATATCCTGATGTGAGTAATCAACTACACAACAACGCACGGTCTTAATTTCTTAGACTTGAACAAGTAAAATAAGTGAGATGGAATAGGCAATGGAGGTGGTTCTTATCAGCCAAATGCCTATACTGTTTCTTATTTCCAGATTCATCCACATTCTCTACAGAATATCTGATATTGTCATACCCATATCAACGAAATTTTGAGCATGATGGACCTGTAGTTGCTGCTGATTTAATTCGCAGCATTCGCTAATGAAAATTTAAAGCAATATGAATAGAGATTTCTACCGTATGCACCATATACTTATCAAAATTACCGAACTCAAATGAACTACACAAAAACCTAACGTACATGAAGCAAGTGCAAGAGCATGAATGACATCTATTGAAACCCTTGTCTAACCTGCGACTCTGCACTAGCTAGCACATGCACCATATGCATTTGCCCTGATCTCCTTTATCTAAGGGTGTTGGATCAAATTACTCGAGAAACTTGACATTAGAATTAGAACCCTCCACCAAAAACCAAAAAAAAAAAAAAAAGAAGAAGAAGAAGAAGAAGAAGATGATGAAGATGAAGAAAAATGGCGAAGAAAGAAAGAACGATTGAAAGAAAATAGAGAGGTGCTTTTATCAATCACACGATCATATTCTGGCCTGCAACTAGATGAGGCTGGATGCAAACTTTTTCAAGCTAAGTCCAGCATGTTAGTGTAGAGCACCAACCCAATACTATTGAGACCCGATCTAGGAAAGTTCTATATCAGCCTTATCTCCCTAACACTTCACTCTAACCTCATGACATTTTCTACTATTACTAGTTACATCTCACATGTGTGCCCAATGTATCCTTTATTTTGTAGAAGGCCTCAACAACACAACAACAAATCAAGTTTTTATCCCATCAAGTGGGGTCGACTACATGAATACGACAGCGCCATTTTAATCTGTTATGTACATCATCTTCTGTAAGATTATGATAGGTCATATCATACTTCAAGGTTTCTCTCATGGTCTTTTTAAGTCTCTCTCGTCCTCTCTTAACATGTGTTAACTCCCAAGAGAAGGACGAGGAAGAACTAAAAAGATCATGAGAGAAATCTTGAAGTATGATGTCTAATTTCTTTCGAAGGCCTCAACAATATTGCATCTAATTACTTTAGAATCTAGGAAAATAAACTTTAATTGGAAGGAAGAAACAACCTTATATGATTGCGGCTCACCAATCAATTAATCAAAAACTACAGCCAAAGTTCTCTCAACTTATCTCTCTAACTTCACAATACATTCTCTGCTACATGGGCCTATAACATACATCATCATGTCTTCTTTGTATTCTAATGGCCACATAAATATCAAATATCATTCCCTGACAGGATGGATATTAATGGATAAATATTTCTTCACATCATTTGAACCACACCAATCAAGAACCACATACAAAACCCAATGCACCCTTGTTCCTCACCCTTTCCTCCATATTCCTTTTTTGTCTATAAGTTTTCGATGCCTAAACACAATAGCCACATCAATCTCTATTCAGCATAAATATTCGTCAAACCAAAAATAATCCAGAACAGCAAAAGAAATAATCCCTTATGTATCCCTTTGTCTGTACTCCACCTATTACATTCACCATATGCATTTTTGCCCCTACATCCTTTAATCTGCAAGGGTCACATTCACATTACCCATGTGCCGGTTTATCTTAGACTACAAGGTCTAGATCATTGGAGGAATACAAAAATATAAATAAAGAATCGTAAGTTAGTTGGAAAATGACTCCAGCTTTGTCGGACATGGTTACAGGTAGGTCAATTTCTTTGGGATTCGGCACACCAATCAAAGACTATTGGCTGCAGAGTTGTGTATCACAACATCCAGCCTTTCCTATATAGCTTCATATTCGTTTTTCCAATCGATACTTTTTCCCCTGAGCACAATAGTCATTTACCAGTCTCATT
The DNA here is from genome assembly GCA_035668315.1 of Drosera spatulata. Classification (NCBI taxonomy): domain Eukaryota; kingdom Viridiplantae; phylum Streptophyta; class Magnoliopsida; order Caryophyllales; family Droseraceae; genus Drosera; species Drosera spatulata. The sequence continues at coordinate 9,906 of JAOVYX010019382.1, read as the reverse complement.
ACATCATGAATATAACTTGAAAAACAATTAAATCAAGAACAGAAAGAAAAAGCCCCTTATTTATGTTCCGCTTTGTCTATACTCCACCTACCACATTCAGCATATATGTTTTGACACCATCTCCTTTATTCTGCAAGGGTCTCAATTTATGGCCTTGTGCCAATTCATCCTAGCAGCTGTAGACCATTGCGGAATATTAGCAAACACAAAGAATCAAATGCTGTTAAAAACCCCAGCAGGCTGAAGAGTTGTGTATCACAATATTCAGCATTGACTCTCTATAACTCACAAACATTTTTTTCACTACAAAAACCACACTGTTTCACATACATCTCCTTCATTGTGGGGGGATGTGAGCAACATTAATCCAATTACTCAACAAGCTCAAGATTAATGGAAGAAAAGTAGCAGGACAAACAAAAACAAATTTAGACAGGAAATAGCCTAAGCTTGTTTCGATTTAACACAAACATCAAGACCCCTATAATAACCCTAGGACGGGGTGTTTATACGTAATCTCATATGACATTTCTACCACATGCAAACCTCTTTGCCTATTTCTCCTGTATTTCATGATGACCTCAACAATACTAGACCTAATTATTCAACGAGCTTTAGATTAATGAAAAAAAAGAAAGAAGTGGTTAAGTGAAGCTCAAAGTTAGGGCAAGAGAATTGCTTAAGCTCAAAGGAATTTGACACCACTCTATAATGATTTATATATCACGTCATCTCTCTAACTTCATATGGCATTTTCTACTGCACACAACAAAAGCCTTACACCGGTGGCATTTCCTTAATTTATTGATGGCCTTCATGATGACACCGGACCAAATTAATCAACCAGCTCAAGACTAGAGAACAAAGATTCCTTCACCGCACAGGGGCTCAACAGTCCCAGCAAGAGCTTTACACAACCACCAATTTAAAGTCATATACTACAGAGGGCCTTATATGCTACATACTACGCTGCGACTGTTTGACCGGATCTCCTTTATCACGCGACAATCTCAAGAATGGCGTGCCTGATTCATTAACAAGCTAACATACAATGTAGATGTAAGGTAACGCTTCACCTGCTACAAATTCCACACACCAATCAAGAACCCTACCAAGACTTGTACATCAACCCTCGTTTCTATTTCTACATATCCCCAATTTCCATCAATCACAACCTTAACTAGATAAACACAATGAAAGAATCAAATCAAGAACCCTAAACCAACAACAAAGAACGACTTCATTCAGTTCACCTAATGGAATCCTCACCTGGCCGAAGACCGAGTCAGCCGCGTCTCCACCACCACCACAACCTCCTCCTCCTCCTCCTCCTCCTCACTCACTGGTGGCACCCACTCTCCCTTCACCCACTCCCTATGAACCCTCAACTCACTCCCTCCAAAAACCATCTGCTCCCTACTACACCGAAAATACACCTCATACCTCCCCCCTTTCAACACCCCCACAACCACCCCCTCCCACCACCCGTCCTCATCAAACGCGTCCACATCCTCATCAACCCTAAACTTCCGACGCTCTTTCCCCCTCGGCGGAACCGGGCGGACGTTGACGGCGTGGACGGATTCCTCGAGCGGGATTTCTTCGTCAGCTTTGGAGTCGTCGGCGAGGAGAGTGTGGTAGCGGACGTGGATGAGGTTGGTGCGGTAGGAGATGGGGCGGAGGACCGTGGCGGTGTACCATGAGCCGACGAGGCCGGGCTCGTTGAGACTCACTTCGACTTGGGTGCCTTTCTTGAAGAGGACGTGGTAGTCGGCGAAGGGCTTTGGGGTTGCCGCCATTGATGGTGTGGCGTGGTCGTGGCGAAGATGGTGTGGCGTGGTGGGTGTTGGGGGTTGCCGATGGTGAGGGGAGTGTCCGGTTCTGTTGAGACTGGCGACTAACCCTGTTTTTTGCTAAATGTATCAAGCGCGATGGAAAAAACAAAGTTTTTAATATCAATTTAAAAAATAAATCATGTATATATATATATATATATTAATGTAAAATTTAATACGTATATAATAACGATTAAATATAATTTTTTTAGAATTTATCGTGAAATATCTAGGGTTATATAAGTTATATACTTCAATTTAATACGTATTGCGAGACGATCAGACATTATTTGATATGAATACAAGATTATATTCATACGTATAAAATAATACAAAATACGTAAGTTTTATAAGAATTATGGGATAGAGATATTATTTTTTTGGGCAAGAAAATCTTATAAAATATTATCTTCATCTCAGATACATTATGACATATTATTAAAAATAGTCATCCCATATAAGTAACACTTTCATATTAAATAACCTTAAAATAATAAATTTTTTTAAAATATCTCTATTTTATATCATATAATCTCTCTTTTATTACTTTTTTTCTCTCCATCTACTCACAATTCCTATCTTTCACTCACAAGGCAATTTAGTTAAAAAAGCATGTCAATGTTATTTTTAATATTTATGTCCCGTCAACAAATCACAATTTATCTAGAACGAAGAAAATAGTTTATAAAGACGCCATTTGTATATGATTCAACTTATAATAAATTCCTCACAATCGTAATATTCAAACTTGATTATCCGATAAAAATTGATATAAAGATCAAAAAATTAGGGATCCTTTATACATATCGATTTTTCCTGAGCGGCCGAGGCAAACTTAACTTCTTTCATTACTAAAAAATTATCGATCCTTACATCCCAAAACCACAACAACTTCCAGAAAAGACCAACAAACATATATATCAAAATTACAATTTAAGCTCTTTGCAAATCACGATAAATCAACAAGCATCTCAGGCCTCCTACACTCCTGTCGAAACAAACGACGATTCCTTTCTGCCCAAATCTCATAAACAGTAGTAGCCAAACCAGCTCTTCTATGATGAGAGACTTGAGACTCGCCATGAAACACCTTTCGCCACCATCGAACCCAAGACTCCCCTGTCATATTACTCTTGCAATTTAGCTTCAGGAATGATAATACTTTGCTGAGCACTTTCTTCACGAAAGGACACATAAAAAATAGATGTTAATGATGTTAGTCTTGGCGATGTCATTCTTGACGATGTTTCTCAACTTATAACCGTTTCTTTCAGTTGGATTACGCTAGCATTAGTTAGATCTTTTGTTTGATAATGTTTCGTTTTGTGGAGTTGGTCCATGTATGACCTTAGTTATACAATTGATCAATAAAATATCTATTATTTTGAGATTGGTATGGCTTCGTTTGGTTTCATTTTCCATGATAGTGAAGTTTTCCTATGACATTGTATAAAATGTTCAAAATTTTCTAGCAATTATTAACTACGTCATGCCAAAATTAAGCTCTGGATCATGGACCATCCGTTGCCGAATATGCTATGAGATATCTAGTGGTCAAAAATGCAACCGTAGCTAAAAGTATTTTGCCACGGTAGATTATATACCATGGCAAAACGTAGCCTTTAGCCACGGGATCTTTATTGCCACGGGATAATCTGTGGCAATGTTGGCCGCGGAAAATTCAGTGGCCAAAGCTATAATTTTAGCCACATGAAATAATTTGCCCGTGATTGAAAATTTGCCACGGAAGCAACAGCCAGGAGCTAATACCTATGGCTAAAGGTTTTTTCCCGTGGCTAATAATGGTTTCGCCACAGTTTTACTTATGGCAATAGAGCAATAGAATTTTCAGACTTGACCTTTTTAGCTTTAATTTCAGTTTTCCATACTCTCGAACATGGCGCCAAAACTTAATCAACTAACTCGTCCCATGGCTAAGAAGAAAGGAAAAGGAGTTCCACCTCCCTCTACTTCGGCTCAACCGACTAATGAGGCGTCGAGGATGACTGTTTTCAAAAACGAACCTATTTCAGTAGATGATGAGACGATTCATACCTATCCATTGAATACTATTGTTCCGAGTTTGGCCGCTTCTCCAACTCGACGACAAGATAAACATCCGAGAATGTCTTTCCCAACTCGACTAGATCCTCCTCTCCGATTTGAGAGCCTATTGGGACTACTCCTTTTGGTCCACATCCTTCGGGTAGGATGGTTACTGAGTCCGAAGAAGGAAATTTTTATCATCCAACTTGAAAGATAAACAATTTGGCCTCTACTAGTTCTGCCGAAACATAGCCCCAACTGATGGAGTTGATTTTTCTCCCTATGGACCGAGTTCTTGATCGCTCGGCCGATTTGGGGACCGTTACTAATGAGGGGTACCGCCTTCTGCACCAAACAATTACGAACTACCTTCACCTTATCGGTAAAGCTGAGGGGGTGGTTGGGCAAGGAAAACTTTATGAGCCTAAAATTTTCGAGTATGCCACAGGAAAAAAGCAATTGAGAGAGAGGTCGAACACTCTCTAAAATTAGCTGAGGATAGAAAAGTTGTTTACGAAGCCGAGTTGAAGGAGAGGGATGATGCACTTAACTTGGTGAAGGCAAGTCTAAGTTCTATTTCTCAGGCTAAGGATAAAATTTCTACTGACTTCTTAGCTCTTTAGTCGGAATTCGACCTCTGCCTTGCTCAAGCCCTTCAGCAACAGATTGATAAAGAATGGGCTACTGCTATGAAAGAGTTCAACGATTCGGTATAAGGAAGAGATTGATAAGAGGTACGATGATGGGACGGAAAATGCGTTCCTGGAATTCGCATGCTGCCTTAAGAAGTATCCTGATCTCCTAGCCATCCAACTTCCGATTTCTGACCTTTCAAGATGTCTCCCTGACTGGGATGGACATCCTCCTCCCGAGATTGCCGCTATCGAAGGTGTAAAAATTGAAGGCGAATTGGCTAAGGTAGTCGCTGAGATGGCAGGATCTTTCGTGGCTGCTGAGAAAGTTGATGTTGCTAAGTACATGAGAACTGACAATTCCCAATGATAGGAATGTACAATCCCTCCAATTGTATAGAAATTGATGAACAAAACTTAGAAGTATTAGTCATGATGTTGTTAGTACGCTAAGGTTGGGAATTAGTTGGTAATCTGTAGTTTAGGTTAGATGCTGGAGAGCAGACGGCCATAGATGGAGAGCATTATGGGCCATTAGATGTAGATTACTACAGAGAATTACAGCAAGGCAGTTAAGACATGCATGGACAACAAAAAACCTTGTAAATACTTCAGGATCTGGGATCAATCTTGCAGAGAAAGGGCCAACTTAGCAATGCGTAAAGGATTGCATCAGATCTGGGTGTAGACAAGGTTGCAACAGTGCCTGGGTACAGACGAGATCTCAACAGTATTAAGTGCAGACTGAGTTATAGTAGACTGGAGTGCAGCAGAGATGGTTGCTAAGGTTGGGACAGAAGTCTGAGTATTGATCAAATAGAAAATTTGAGGTATGCAGTGAGAGTACGAGAAACAGAAAAAGGTGAGCTGTCAACATCAGTGAAAGAGTCACATGTGACAAGCTGTCACCATCAGGTCAAGTACAGTCACGAGTTCATTCCCTCAGCCTATAAAAGGGGATCAAAGAGCTCAAGGAATAGAGCTGTTGAACAAAGAATTAAACGCACAAAGTGTGAAAAATCAATCTGAATTCAAGGCTGTTCAAGTGAGCTGAATTGAAGAAGAACACGAAGAAGAGGGTTCACTAGTCTGTATTGAAGAACATAAGCTGCAGCAGAGTTCGGTAAAGGATCTGTGCAAAGGATCTAGGTTCTTCGTCTTTGACAAGTTAGCTAGCTTGTAAAGGGGTTGTCTTGTAAGCCAAAAACAAGAAGATAGTAAACTCACCTCTTGGATTGACTACACTGGTCACCAAGGAAAGACTGGACTAAGCTCTCGTTTATCAGTAAATAACGAGTGTCTGAACCAGTATAAATCCTGTGTTCTCCACTTGGTTTCATTGCTTTGCATTTTTAGAACTATAGAAATCAATTAAAACAGCAAACAAAGATAAACTTTCAAAGTACAAGTCTCTGCTGCAGACACCCTTGGTAGCCTGCAAAGATCATCAGCTTACTTGAAACTAATATTTCATAAAATTACACTGAAAAATTTAATACAGCCTATTCACTCCTCCCCTCCCTCTAGGTTGTACCTGTGGATTTTACACCGAGGTTCTAGAGACTTCCGAGACAGGGTTTGGTGCTGAGCCGAATGTCTAACCTTATAATCTGTCCTCAGTTATAATTTCTTTAATCGGTAAAACTTAAAGTCGAGTTCAAGCTCTTTCTGAACTTTCTTTTGTAATCAATTGGCCGTACTTTGGTCTTATCTATGTTATTTATTTTGGGGAATTTGAAGTGTTACCTGTTTGCAACCATCTTCCTTTGAGATTAGTAGCTTTCTCCAACTCAGAGATGTTTCTTGTTTTATTTACGAGTGCTTTCTTTTTCAGCATTGATGCTTGACAATCGGCATTCATGACCAACTTAAGTATTATCTCTAGTCTAGGAATTTCATTCCGACTTGGATCATTTGGGTCTATGTATTATACTCCCACTTGTAAGAGGATAGCTTAAATTTCATTTTCAAGTCAAAGATCTTGTTTTGACTCGAATTATTAAAGTTTCTCCAACTTCACCCCTTTATGGATGGCGGACTCAAGTGTCACTTTCAAGTCAAAGATCCTATTCTAACTTGAATCTTTTAAGTCTCCTTTGATTTGATCACCATCCACTTATGGATGACGGACTTAAGTATCATCTCTAGGTCAGAGATCTTATCCCGACAAAGATCACTTAAGTCTCCTTTAGTTTTCAACTCCACTCATTTATGGATACCGGACTTAAGTATCATCTCTAAGTCAGAGGTCTTGTTCCGACCTAGATCACTTAAGTCTCCTTTTGTTTTCAACTCCACCCACTTATGGATGACGGACTTAAGTATCATCTTTAAGTCAGATATCTTGTTCCAACCTAGATCGCTTAAGTCTCCTTTGTTTTCATCTCCATCCACTGATGGATTGTGGACTTAAGTATCATCTTTAGGTCAAAGATCTTGTCCCGACTAAGATAAATTAAGTCTCCTTTAGTTTTCAACTCCACCCACTTATGGATGGCGGACTTAAGTATCATTTCTAGATCAGAGATCTTGTTCTGATCTAGTTCACTTAAGTCTTCTTTGTCTTTATCTTCACTCACTTATGGATGGCGGATTTAAGTATCATCTCTAGGTCAGAGATCTTGTTCCGACCAAGATCGCTTATGTGTCCTTTGACTTCCGACTTGGACTTGAGTGCTACTGGAACTTTAACTTGAATGCTGAAAGAGAAATATTATAAAGAATATAGGAATAGTTCGTAAAGAGAATAGTAGGATATTACAAATAAATCCTTTCAAGGATAGTAGAATTTCAAGCCGTCAGCATTGAAGGTTTGTTCGAGTTGTCATCCATTTGGCTGAGTAAATTTGTAAGCCCCCTTTGGTTGAGGACTGCATAAATTCAGAATGGTTCTTACCATTTGTCTGACAGCTTGTCCCTAATCGTTTGAACTCTGAACTCTGCTTTTGTTAAGACCAAGTCGTCCAATTGAAAACTTCTAGGTTTTACCTTAGTATTAAAGCATCTAGCCATCCTTTGTTGGAAAGGAAAGCCTTTTGCCGGATTGAAGCTGTAATACCCGAGAATTTTGGGAGTTTTAGAATGAATATATAACGTTATGATTTTAAAATAAATCGTGCTTAAAGGTTATATATTTAAATCTAAGAAAATATTTGATTATTAAATCAAATATGATGATGAAATATTTGGAGTAATTAAATGATCATTGCAACGATAAATATTACAAACTAATAACGTTATAACGTTATAAATATTACACGATAGGACTATCGATTTGATTCCATAAATAATGGATTATGACTCGGGAGGTCATATCTTCGTATATGGGATAAATCTATCGATGCAAATAAATTATTGATGAATTAATATTGTGAAATTGGGTGAATAATAGACTGAACGAGACATATCATGGGACGAAGCGGGATACCTTCCAACACTCACCTAATTTCCCCACTTCTCCCAGTCCACTTCCTGCCTCCTTTCTCCCGTACCCACAACCACCACCACTACCTTCACTCATTGCCACTTCCTCTCCATCATCTCTAGCCACAGTAGTCACCACCAGCCGCACCATCTCTGGCCAACAACGCCACCGTCACCTCATCATCACGATCACGTATCATCTCAGCACCATCATCATCATCATTGTCTTCATCGTCTCGTCACCACTTCCTCACTGCCATCATCCGCATCGTCACTGCCATCATTGTCTTCAGGCAGCAATGACAACAAAGAGGCGGGAAAACAGCAGCGGGAAGCCGAGGGACGATAACCACTTTGAGGAAATCAAAACGCGTTCGAGGTAACCTCTATCATCCGAGATGTCTTTTTTATTTGTTCACACGATTCAAACACGTCCGTGCATGTGTGGGATGTGTTTATACTGTGTTTGATGTGTATACAATGGTTTGGATGCATTGTGGTGTGAATTGAGGGATCCATGGTGTCGGACAGAGAGTTTCCTGTAGGTTCTGGGCAACGGAGCAGTCGCGGCCGCGACCATCCTGGGTTGCGCCCGCGACGGAGGAAAAACTGGCACTTTGGCTGCACAGGGGCGTCGCGGCAGCGATAGCGCCAGTCACGGCCACGACGGTCTTCTGGCCCAGGAAAACATTATCTCGTGCTTCGAATCTTAAATCTAAATGCGTATTTGAGATATATAACCCATACGCATGGAAAAATATCGTCAAACGTGCATATACGATCACGTTTGACATGTGGTGGGATATGTGGGGTCGAAATGAACTAGAATGCACCCTTATAATGTATATACCCTCACGGAAAATAAATGAAAACGACCGCTAAATGATTAATAAAAAGGGAACGGGGGATGTGGAACATAATTACACTATCCATGTGAACTAATGAAAAGCAAACGAATAAGAAATATCGCCTCCTTGAACTGATAAGGACGGCATTGACATCCCTTGTGGATCCGTTGGATCGTTGGTCGTTTTCCTGAAATTATTGAGAAGGTCGAACATGGTGTCCCTTCTTCGATCCATTGCGATCATCTGTTTCTTTCAATAGTCTTGGTGGCTTGAGTTTGAGTCATTGCACTTCTGTATTATCCTCTGAGTCAATGTCACGGGAGAGAACTAGCTAGGGCATCCCCATCCTCTTTGCATGCATGCAGCGGCTTCTACGCCATTGTGGCGGGGCCATGGGTTGCTCTCTGCAGGGAGGCCCAAATTATCTCAATGTTGGTAAACGATACCACACTGAATACGTACAAGAGGTGCAAGGCGACGCACAGAGTAGGCAGGTGCGAATATATAAAATCTATTGGGTAACCCGGCTGATGATTGACATCTTATCTCTGTACTCCGAGTCGCTCATATCCTTGGAGTTGTCGCTTTTGAGTCGAGTCATGAACCCTAAATAAATGCAAAAGAAAGAAATGACTCTTAAAGCGATACGAAGCCATATAAAGCAATGTAAATGATGTTGTGTGATATGGCACCCATATTTTCCTATATATATAAAATTGTTTTAGGGACTTTTGGCGATCGTCATAACCGTTAGCGGAAGTTTCATATAATTGGGATTCATATACCTGAGGTTGCTGAGCTTTATTAGCTCACCGTTATGTTTTTCTATAATAACCCAAAAATTTGTTGGATTTAAATATATATTTTGGATTAAAAATATACGTACGAAGCGTATACAATGAACGCATAAATAAAATTTTAAGAACGATGAACGTTACATCGTTAAAGTTATTATACATTTGAGACACATGCTTGAGCCTGAAAATCTGCGATCATTGAACGAAATATTATTATAAAATATTTTGGATAATTAAATCGACAATGGTTAATTATCGAGAGACGTTATGATCGCAGATTTATTTTTAACGTACGAATCAACGTTATAATATTATAACGTAACGG
>JAOVYX010019381.1:0-18594 GCA_035668315.1 Drosera spatulata | reverse complement strand
GGGGGGAGATACCAGATTCTCGTTGTTTGAGTTTTAGTCACAATTGAATGGGCTAGAGTGAGTTGGTAGATGCAGTTCACTGTTAAAGGCCATACTCTTATAAAATGTTTGGGGAACAGGGTATTTCATTTCTCATGTGCACAACATCATAGTAGAAATCTTCTATTTAGGCCATTCATCGCAAACATTCTTGCACATGTTAGGGATGAGGATGATGACATTACGCATTTGCTCAATCTTAACTAAGTGTAGTTTTCTTCCTTCATCAGTTTGATGTCTAATCTCACAATGATTGCGTGGATACACCCTTTTTTGCTTGCTTAAAACCATGCCTTGATGATTTTATGTTCCAGGTTTCTCCTGGCGATGTTGTTGAACTGTCAGGGATATTTCTTCCTATTCCTTATACAGGATTTAGAGCGCTGCGTGCTGGCTTGGTTGCAGATACTTACTTGGAGGCCATGTCTGTCTCTCATTTTAAGAAAAAATATGAAGAGTAAGCTGCTATCACTCAGCTTTATTGCCTATTATGTGCTTTTAGCTTATTTCTGCTACCAAATTCAACCTCTAGTGCTTTTATGGTCTTGTTTCCTTGAATTGAATGTTAAAAAGAAAATGCTGCAACTCAATAAATACAACCTTCTAAATTTGCATACTTACCATCACAATAGTCATTAAATGGCTTCCAAATGAAAAGCCAAAAAGGGCATGCAATAATGCTCAGCTAGGGGCTCCTGCCTTGCCTCAGCTTAGTTACCAATACCAGAGGACGAACTAAAATACCTGTTTTTGGTGTTTAGTATTTATAGGTATTTTAGGATCTGCATGTCCTGATTTAACCAGTGTGATCCTTGAAGCCATGGTCTATTTCTCAACAGTGCAAATTCCAATAGGGTAGAATAAAATCTAGGTAGTTTTGTGTTATGCTCCAATGTTCACCAAACGAGCATGAACTAGAGTGAGCTGAAGATTTCTCCAAAACTGTTCACTGAACATTAATTGCTAATCCAATTGACAGGTATGAACTTCAAGGTGACGAAGAAGAACAAATCGCACGCTTAGCTGAGGATGGTGATATCTACAACAAGCTAGCTAAGTCATTGGCTCCTGAAATTTTTGGACATGAGGATGTCAAAAAGGCTTTACTTCTTCTGCTTGTTGGTGCTCCACACAGAAAGTTAAAAGATGGAATGCAAGTGAGTTTATTAGCATCAGAAACTGTGGTTTCAACTTTTTCGTTGGCCATGCTAGTCATGATTGCCTTTATTTATTTTAATCTTATCCCTATTATTGATCTCCTGTTTACCCCTTTGTCTGGTGTTTTTCTATTTAATTATCTCCTGACCCTCGTTTTTAATTATATAACTGGGGCTAATTTGCTACTGGCAATCTCATACCTGTATAGAATTTGTTCGAGTGACATGATTTTTTTCCCAAAGCTGGTGGCTGTATAATAAGGACTTCTAGAATGACTGTTCATGGATTCTAGTGGTGGTGAATATGGTCGTGTCGAGAGTGTTTGGCACTACTTATTTACGTTGTGTGGACTTCTCACATTAGTGAATTCTTCTTCTGAATGCAGATTAGAGGAGATATACACATATGCTTAATGGGCGATCCTGGTGTTGCGAAAAGTCAGCTTCTGAAGCATATTATTAATGTAGCACCAAGGGGTGTGTATACCACTGGAAGGGGAAGCAGTGGAGTTGGTTTGACAGCTGCAGTGCAAAAAGACCCTGTTACCAATGAATTTGTCTTAGAAGGAGGAGCACTGGTATTTGTGCTAACTGCTAACCTCTTCTCCAGTCGCCTCTGTTAATATAGAAGTGTCTTCTAAAAAAGCTAAATATATTGTGTGTACACCTTTCCTTCGTCAGCTGTCGCAATGTTCTTCCTTTTGGGACTACATATTTAGCTCTCTCATGCTGTTCTGCAGGTGCTAGCAGATATGGGCATATGTGCTATTGATGAATTCGACAAGATGGATGATTCAGATCGTACTGCGATACACGAAGTAATGGAGCAGCAAACAGTCAGCATTGCCAAGGCTGGCATCACCACATCACTTAATGCCAGAACCGCCATTCTTGCTGCTGCTAATCCAGCATGGTAAGGTTACTCCTATTTTTACCAAGTACCAGTTATATGGACACGAATATAAATTGGACTTCTATTGCCTCCCTAAAAACAGAAACTAACACAAAAATAACTGATCGATGATTACAGAGTCACTTTCCACATGTTTCAGGGGAAGATATGATCTTCGCAGAACTCCAGCTGAAAATATCAATCTCCCTCCAGCTCTTCTCTCAAGATTTGACCTTTTATGGTTAATCTTAGACAAAGCTGACATGGATAGTGATCTTGAAATGGCAAGGCATGTTGTATATGTACATCAAAATAGGGAATCACCTGCTCTAGGCTTCACTCCGCTGGAACCATCTCTCCTACGGTAACCTATCTTCCTTTATGATGCGTCTACAAGAATTAAATGGTTACATGCCCTTGAACATGGTGATAATTATTTTCTCGATAGCCGACAGTGCTGTGAAGCGCCAATTTGAGTGAATTAATATTGAGATTGGCTTAAATTAGATCCATTCATGACTTCCAGGGCATATGTTGCCGCTGCAAGGAAAGTTTCTCCTTCTGTTCCAAGAGAGCTAGAGGATTACATTGCTACTGCTTACTCTAGTATAAGACAGGAGGAGTTCAGATCAGATACCCCAAGCTCTTATACCACCGTGAGAACACTGCTCAGCATTCTACGGTTATCTGCTGTAAGTTATCCTATTGTTTCTCATGTAAAGATGATGTACAAGTGTTTCTTGTTATTCTTTGTTTCTCCTTGGGAATTGCCCAAACGTAAGCATCTGCTAATTACATCGGCAGGCACTGGCTAGACTCCGGTTTTCTGCCACTGTGGAACAAAGTGATATTGATGAGGCACTGAGGTTGATGCAAATGTCAAAATTCTCGCTGTACTCGGAAGATCGCCAGAAGTCCGGTCTTGATGCTATTTCTGACATTTACTCGATTTTACGAGATGAAGCTGCAAGAACTAGCACGATGGATATTAGTTATGCACAAGCTCTTAACTGGATTTCCAGGAAGGTTAGTCCACTAACATACCTGATAAGATATTCTTCAACCCTGATTAGATTTCGCCCTACAATTAGTGATGAGACTTGCTAATTCTGTTTTTAGAGGTAGCATTTGATCATTCCTACTTCCATATCCTAAAAAGAAAACTAGGCGCAGGAATGTTGCTAACTTATGATGGTAGGTTTTGCAAGTGTTTGTATATCTTGGCATTTATATTTGGCATATGTTTTGTTCACGACAGGGATATAGCGAGGCTCAACTGAAAGAATGTTTAGAAGAGTATGCAGCTCTCAACGTTTGGCAAATCCATCCCGACACATTTGATATAAAATTCATCGATGCTTGAAAAATTGCGACTAAAACTTTAAGCCGCCGCGGTTGATGGCTCTAGAGTTGGAAGCACAAAGCAGCTCGGAGTTCATTGTTGGAGAGCCTTGACAGAACGGCCTTGTTATCTATTCCAGTAAAATAGTGTACTGCCGCGTATTTTCGATCTTGTGATGAAGTTGGTATTTCATCCTTCATCCTTGCACTTCCATGGTGTTGGCAAACTTTTGAAATGTAATATGCTGTTACTCTTGGATGTACTTGGAATATTAAGTTGTACTTTCTGATCTTAGGAGAACTTTGAAAGTGAATGTTTAACACCTAGTATGTTTCATAACAAGACACAAACCGTGTGTGGAACATGATTTTTCAATCATACTTTTTTAGTGCTCTTAATCTCACAGTATAGACAATATTTGTTACAATTGTTATTGTTGATTATGTATTTTAAGTAGTTTTATAATTAAATTAAAGAATGGTGCGAAATATTATGTTACATGATGTGAAAATGTATAATACAAGTTATCATGAGTATTACATAACAATCTGTATAAACTGATATTTGATAATCTTATATCATTAGTTAAAATTTATCTCCATGAACTTGTTTATGTGTCAAACTTGCTTATATTTGGTACGAGGAGAGTACTAATTTGAAAAGATTACTTCTCAAAAAAGAAATTTATGTTTATACAGTGCTAAAACCTCTTTGACCATGCACAAGTGAGTCAATTCACTCCCCTCACCCGACCCGAATTCCCCACCCCCGAAGACCCGATCCAAACGGGTGCCCCAAATCAAACCCCATATGCCAATTTCAACCGATCCCCAAATCCGTCTCATTCTCCTATTCTGATCCCGCCCCCCTTTTTTTAAATAATTCCCTCTTTCGATCCTTAAACGTGTCAATTCCCATTTTGTTCATTTTTTATTTTTTCAAATAATAAGAATCCAATTTCTATTTTATGGAAATAAATAAATCCGAAAAATACAAAAAAAAGAAAAACACTTTTTTTACATTTTTCAATTCACTCTCTTTCGCATATATAAAAGAGTTGAAAGAACGGATTTCAAATGCAAGCATTTGCTTTTACATTTTTTAATGTATTTTGTGGTGTAATATTTGGTGGATCGCTTAATTTATGTTTATGCAGAGCTAAAACCCCTTTAACCATATACAAGTGAGTCAATTCATTCCCCTCACCCGACCCGAATTCCCCTCCCCCGAAAACCCGATCCAACTAACGGGTGCCCCAAATCAAACCCCACACGCCAATTTCAACCGATCCTCAAATCCGTCTCATTCCCTTATTTCGATCCCTTTTTTTTTTTTTGATAATTCCTTCTTCTGATCCTTAATCGAGCTAGTTCCTATTTTCTTCATTTTTTCTTTTTTCTAATAATAAGAATCCAATTTTTAGTTTATGAAAATAAATAAATCCAAAAAATAAAGGGGAAAAAAAAACACTCTTTGATCTCTTCATTCCTTCAGATTTTTCTCAAAGGTAACTGAATTTTCTCTCTTTGGCAGATATGAAAGAGCTTAAGCGAAAAACGGATTTCAAATGCATGCATTTACTTTTGCATTTCTTAATATTTTTTGTGATGTAATTTTTGGCAGATCGCTTAATCTATGTTTATGCGGTGCTAAACCTCTTTTGACCGTACATAAATGAGTCAATTCACTCTCCTCACCCAATCTGAATTCCCCTCCCCCGAAGACCCGATCCAACTAACGGGTGCCTCAAATCAAACCCCACACGTATATTTCAATAGATCCCCAAATCCGTCTCATTCCCCTCTTCCGATCCTTAATCGA
Organism: Drosera spatulata; assembly: GCA_035668315.1. NCBI lineage: Eukaryota > Viridiplantae > Streptophyta > Magnoliopsida > Caryophyllales > Droseraceae > Drosera > Drosera spatulata. Next base: position 13,343 of record JAOVYX010019381.1, on the reverse strand, counting down.
GGCAGTTCCCATTTTGTTCATTTTTTATGTTTCCAAATAATAAGAATCCAATTTCTATTTTATGGAAATAAATAAATCCGAAAAATACAGGAAAAAAACAACACTCTTTGATCTCTTCACTCATTCAGATTTTTCTTAAAGGTAACTGAATTCTCTCTCTATTTCGTAGATATGAAAGAACTGAAGCGAAGAACGGATTTCAAATGCATGCATTTGCTTTTGCATTTAATTTTTTTTTTTTGTGGTGTAATTTTTGATAGATCGCTGAAATTGCTGTGATTTCTGCAATTATTTGAGTAATTTATGAGCAGATTTTGTGTTCTGATTTGGATGCTTAATCGATTTGCGTGTTGGATTAATGAATGATTTGGAGAGATTGAGGTTTTGTGGTGTTGAAATTTGATGTTTGATTGCTGGTGGTTTATATGTGATTGATGTGCCGATATTTAGGTGGTTATGGTTAAAGAAGCTTGGAGAGTTGTTAATTATGTGAATTTTTTGTTTTTTGTTTAATTTTGTTGTGTGAAAGGTGATGAAGACATATTAGTTGTAAACCTGTAGTGATTTGGATATGTTGGAGCGATCTTATGAGAGTGTATTGCTTTGATGTGCTTAGTATTGAATGGTTAAAATTGTTGAAAATATTCTACCCACATTGGGCATGGTGAAAAATATAAGAAATGTATTTATGGATCACGACTAATTTACTTATTATCTTGGTTTTAAGTTGGAATCCAAAGATTTAATAGAAATTAAGCTCAAGGTTGTGCTGGTAGAGCTTAAGCTGAAATGATTTATCTGCTTGCTAATTTTATTATGTTAGTATGATATTAATCTGAAAATTATCTATGTCGTCAAGTGTATCTGGACGAATTGGTAAGTATCTCATGTTAAAAGAAAATATTGATTAGATTGTATAGATGTATGATGACAACGGTGTTCCTCTATAGTCCATTTTCTATGTATGCATGCTTCTACAAGTTTTACTCACTAGTCACTACAGAAGTGTATAATATTACCTTCGTTTTTGCTTGACACTCCGACTACTTTAATGCCCTCTCAAGTAAATGATTGTCATTGTTCCATTATCAAGGGCTTTTATCGTATCCTGACTCTATCGTATTCTGACTCATATGGTTTCGTGGCTGACCTTTTTATGCTTTTAATGTTGAACGCAGTGTTGCCTGCAACTTGTAATGGAGCCTTAGTCCAAAGAACATAAACTCGTTATGTGTCAAAGTTGCTTATATTTGGTATTGAGAGTATTAATTTGAGAAGATTCCTTTTCAAAAAAATAAAATAAAAAATATTAAGTTTACGCATGATTTATGGTGGGCTAGATATTGTTATAGCGTCGACGTAGCATGAGTTAGCAAGCTGAAAAAAACTCGAATTCATGAGTAAAAGATCAAGAGTAAATCTGAATAAAAAGAAAAGTTATTGAATGAATAAAAACCATAGAAGAGTTTTCATATTTATAGATGAAAAATATATCTTATGTTTAAGATAACTAATCCTATATAAACTTTACAATATATCTTCAAAGAAAACAATACAAAGATAACAACTTAAAGAATAAAAGATATAATTAATCTAAATAATTTTCTAAGTTCCTGCGTCAGTCTCTTCTTCCTCAAAAGGACTCGTCCCCGAGTCTAATACGGGATAAACCAAGCACTTTTGCGGATAATATGGAGACAAATCAGCGACGTTGAAGGTTGCTGAAATGGACATGTCTTTAGGAAGATCGACCATGTATACATTATTGTTGATTTTTCTGATGATTCGATTTAATATCCCAATTTTTTTAATAATTTTTAAAATATATATTAGATATAAAATATACTTACGATACGTTTATAATGGACGTACAAATAAAATTTATAAATGATGAAGGTTATATTGTTAAAATTATTGCACGTTATGATTACATATTTAAGATTGAAAATCTGATATTATTAAACGAAACATGATTATAAAATATTTGGATTAATAAAATCAACAATAATTAATTACTAAATAATAAATTATATAAAATACAAATAAATATAAATCATAAAATATTTTGTGGGATGAATTTACCGCACCGACTCATTCATTTTCTTCCATTAACTCTCCCACACCCTCATCTCCCCTTCCTCCTTCCCCTCACCAAACCCGCCACCAAGCCACGCCCACCACCGGCAGCCATCATCCGCCGCCGCCTGGCCTTGTCGGCGACATTCCCCAGCCCAGGCGAGCACACCCCAGCCACCACAAGCCCGGACGAGGCCCTAATCGACCCAGACGACACCAGCCCAGCCAGCGACGAGCCCGGACGCAGCCCCTACGCCCCGCATCGACCACTGCAGCCACCAGCCTCGTGTCGCCGTCAACCATCGCGCGTCGCCTCCTGCAGACGTCGGCGAACCAGATACCCGGCCACCCACGAGTCCGAACACGACCCCGAGCAACCCTCACGAACCACCACTTCGATACACCTCGGGCCACCTTCATCCGGCCACATCCGGCCACAATCCGACCACCACCGCACCGATCTCCCCATCGTCGGAGACGCTGTTGGAAGCCTCCCTCACCACCAGCCCGGCAGCGGCCAGCACGGCCCGACCCTGGCCCGACGTCGTGACTATCCCGGCTCAATAGCAACCCGACAGGCCCGACGCGGCCGACAGTGGTGTCCTTTGTTCTCCTTGTTTTGCGTGTTTCGAATAATTCTCCAGGAGGTAACCTTCACTGAACTTTCCTTGAATACTCATGAAATGTGTGTGATTGATTGCGGGATTGTGATGTGTGGTTATTGATGTGATACCGTCGGGTTGGTGAGGATGCGATTCAATGTGTATGCGAGTTGTAGTGCTTTTGATGGTAGGATGTGCTGGCTGGGAATTGCATGATGTGTTTCAAGGAGGGTGTGTGGTAATACCGATGGACATATGTGTGTTTGTGTAGGGATAGTTCGTAGGGATGACAGACGATGTCGGGTTAAGGTTTATGTATATGTGGGGACTTGGGTATAAAAAGGTGTTAAGGGGATGATATTGACATGCTAGGATGCTATCATATTATGGGACGATATGGTCTGAAGAGGTTGGGATGCCTCGGGTTGTTCTTTGATAATGTGTTGGGCTTAATGCGTGATTATCATGGTTATATCGTCGTGTTGACGAGGCCCTTAAGTTTATGTTTAGGAGGTGTTAGCATGTCAACAATAATGCGGTGATGGTTATGGATGAGGTTGGGACGTCATAGGTTGTATTTTCATGGATGATTGTGACTATGTTTGTTTATGCGTGTTTATGCGTTTTATGCATAGTTTATGTTTATTTGCGGGGTTTATGTCATAATGGTTATGATAACAAGCTTAGTGGGGTGTTAAGATTATGTTCCTTGGGGGAATTGGGATAAATAAACTTATTGACATATGTCCGGGAACAAGGATAATTGTTTTATGATATGGTGTTAGTATGTGGTTAACTCGATGTGGGTTTGACGTGCATATGATATATTCGGGTTTATTTATGTGAGTTTACGTCAAGGCATGATTGGAGTGAAAAATATGTGCTATGCGGGGTCCCTCAATATGCCTTTTATGTTATGTATCTCCTGGATACGTGTTATATAATATGTATTGTTCTATGCGGGGAATCGGGATTAAAAAGGGGCACATTATACATATATTATACCTCGACAACCATCTAGGGGGATGTTGTCGAATGATTGAATTAACGAATCAAAAACAGTAACATTAATAAAACTCAGTAATAATGAACAAAACTGGGTAAACTACCATAAGGATGACATATAATCGATACGGCTAAGACCATTGATTTATTCGAAATGTGACAGAGAAATATTATGATGAACATAAAGTTTCATAGTAATGATCATGTGTCGGATAAAGTTGAACTGTGTGTCTCTTCTTAGATCCATTAGGATCGTGTTTGTCATCCTTGAGGTACTTGTTGGGGGGAATGAGGGCGGCCATCTTGGACGCCAAGCGGAAATGCCTAGAGTCATGGAACTCTATTGAGTATTCATTGATTGAGTCTCGTGACGGGCAAGTGAATGAGGAACTAGCTAGGGAGGAAACGGTAGCGCCTTGTTCTCTTCGCGTGCACACAGCGGCATTGAGGTCGCGGTGGTTGGGCCACGGGGCGATTAACTCTCTGCAGGGAGGCCCGTACATGTCAATTGGGTCTAGCTAACGTAATCGAACATGAGAAAGAAAAAGAATATGATATGTACAGACTTGTCGCGTCAGCAATTGAATCCCCATTGTTGTGGCTTCGTGCCTGAGTGGTTATCGGTTTCGTGCCAGAGTTGTGGTTGTCGGCTTCGCGACAGAGTTGTTGCTGGTTTCGTGCCAGAGTCGGTCATATCTCAGAGTTTGTAATATCTTTCAGAGTTGATGTATTATAATCTTGTCAGGGACAAGCCAACTATTGAAAAGGACAGACACAAAAAGGTTATGACATATATACGAATTGATATGACGTACATACGATATGATATATATGTTGATTGACTAATATGGTCTAAATACATATTTTCTTTCACTTGCTTCCCTTCGGGGGTTCCTTCAGGCATTTTTTGCGATTTGCCATAGTCGGTGAAAAATGCCCTGAAAATCGAATTCATCACCTTATGTTGCTGAGCTTTTTGCTCACGGGTTATGGGTTCTATTTTCAGATTGAGATAAAAGTGGGATTGGAGCGTCGTAGAGTGAGAAATCATGCATGTAGATAGCTCCACATATTTTGGATTAATGTATTTTCGGACTTGTAATATTCTGATTACTGTAAAATAATTTGAAGTTGCAATGACATAGTTATAAATTATGTATTTCTGGTGTATAGGTAGTTGCTTGACTTCTATACCTAAAATCCGTTTGGATTATTTGGTCTTGTTATAGACTCTATCTGTAATGACATAACGTCACGTGTCAGCTAAGCTGTATTTCGAGGCGTTACATTCGATAAGGACCATAACGCTTCGGTTTTAACTTGTTATACGTTCTTGTAGGAAGATGCTCTTTTCGGAGAAAAACCATGACCGTGTCCCCTTCTTGGCACACTTTTTCACGTCTATGTTTGTTGGCAGAGTCTTTGATTCGGCCATATGTTGCTTCTAATCTTGCTCTTACTTTTGCTTGTATGTCCTTTGCGTCTTCTACTACCAATTCGGCTATTGGATGTACACCCGAAGTTGTTGGCAGTGGAACTAGAGCAAGAGCCATCTTTGGTTGCCGCCTATATACAATCACGAATGGAGACATTCTTGTGGAGCTATGAATGGCACTATCATAAGCAAATTCAGCTTGTGCAAGAGCCTTATCCCATTGTTGAGGTCGCTGGTTGCATATGCTCCTTACGAGGTTCCCAAGGTCCGGTTAACAGCCTCGGTTTGTCCTTCTGTTTGTGGATGCGCAGAGCTACTATATTTAAGTTTAGTGTCAAATCGTCGCCAAAGTGAAGTCCAGAATGTAGATAGAAATCTGGTGTCGCGATCAGAGACAATTGTTAAAGCACCCCGTGTAAGCGGACCACTTCTTTGAAGAAAAGGTCTGCAACATGAATGGCATCCGAGGACTTGCAACATGGTATGAAATGCGCCGTTTTTGAAAATCGATCAACGACAACAAAGACAGAGTCGACCTTTCGTTGTGTTTGCGGGAGGCCTAGGACGGAGTCCATGATTAAATCTTGCCATATGTCTTTAGGAATCGGCAAAGGAGGGTATAATCCAGTGTGGTTTGCCTGCCTTTTAGCTATTTGGCAGGTTATACAGCTTCGAACAAGACTATTAACATCACGCCGTAATTGGGGCCAGTGGAAACGCTCCTCTACTGCAGCTATGGTCTTGTCACGTCCCATATGGCCGCTCAATCCTCTCCACTGTGTAACTCTCTGATTATATGCTCGCGCAAAGAAAACCGTGGTATACACAAGCGGTTTCCTTTGAAAAGAAATCCGTTGACAAGCAGAAAATCACCTGTAGGCATTTGGTGTTGACATCGATGCCATATCTCACTGAAGTCTTCATCTTTCTCATAATGGTCTTTGAGGCAATTGAATCCTATGAACTCGGTATGGGCAGAAGCAAGTAAGAAGCTTCATCGGCTTAGTGCATCAGCAACTTTATTGCTCGCTCCTGCCTTATGTTTTATGACATACGTAAATTGTTCCAAATAAGCCGCCCACTTTGCATGCATCTTGCTTATATGCTTTTGACTCTGGAAGTATTTCAAAAGAAAATGATCAGAATATATGATGAACTCTTTAGGAATAAGATATGCCTCCCAAGTCTTGATTGCCCGGAATATCGCATAGAGCTCTTGTTCATATGTTGATCACTTCTTCCTTGTCTCGTTAAATTTCTCGCTATGAAAAGCAATAGGTCGTTTTTGCTGTGAGAGTACTGCTCCAATACCTATACCACTTGCATCACATTCCAGTTCAAAAACTTTATCGAAATCTGGATGTGCAAGAACTGGTGCATGTGTAAGCTTTTCCTTCAGCAGCTTGAAGCTTTTCTCTGCAGCTTCTGTCCAGTTGAATTCTCCCTTCCTCATGCAATTGAACTAACGTCTCGTATGAATCGTTGATAAAATTCGCTAAGTCATAAAAACTCCGGGTTTTGCTTACTGATCTGGGCGTTGGCCAGTCTTGGATGACTCGGATTTTTGAATCATCAACACTTATCCCATTAGCGCCAATCACATATCCTAGAAAGATCAGGTGGTCAACCATGAAAGTGCATTTGCCCATGTTGATATATAGCTGATTTTGCAGAAGGACTTGGAAAATGTTGCGCAAATGTTCCAAGTGCTCAGATTCAGTTTTGCTATATATCAGAATGTCGTCGAAATAAACAACAACGAATTTACCTATGAATGGTTTCAAAATCTGATTCATCACCCTCATAAATGTGCCTGGCGCATTGGTGAGTCCAAATGGCTTGACTAACCACTCATATAATCCTTCGGGAGTCTTGAATGCAGTCTTCCATTCGTCCCCAGGACAATCCTTATTTGGTGATACCCGCTCCGTAAGTCAATTTTTGAAAAGAAGCAGGAGCCTCCAAGTTGGTCAAGCATATTGTCTAGACGTGGAATAGGAAGTCTGTATCGAATAGTTATTTTGTTTATGGCACGACTATCGACACACATAAGCCAAGTTCCATCCTTTTTTTGGGGTTAGTAGTGCAGGCACTGCACATGGGCTTAAGCTCTCTCGGATGTGGCCTTTTTGTAAAAGCTCATCGATCTTTTCTCTGATGGCTTTAGCCTCCTTTGGATTCATCCGGTAATGAGGCAAATCCGGCAGGCTAGCTCCGGGAATAAGATCAATTTGATGTTATACGTCTCTTAATGGTGGTAGTCCTTCGGGCAAATCTTTTGGCGCAATAGACTTATAAACTTTGAGCAGCTCTTGTACTGCCGTGGGAATTGCCTTGATTTCTTGCTCTTCACCTTTAACAGCCACTACAAAAACTTGTTTACTCTCCTTTGCTGCTGATATGAATTCTCCTCGTGTAGATACCATGGAAACTGCTGGTATGGCTTGTTTAGTTGCATCAACGCTGGCAGGTCGAAGCGCAATTTTTAAGTTGCTCCATCGGAAGTAATACATGTTTTGTCGACCCTTGTGTGTGGCATCGACGTCAAACTGCCATGAACGCCCGAGCAAAATGTGACATGCATCCATGTCCACTACGTCACATAAAACGTCTTGCTCGTATAACTTTCCGATGGATATCGATGCATGACATCTATGTGATACTTTTATTGCTGCATCCTTTTTTTATCGATCCCATGCTGTATGGTGTTGGGTGAGGTTCAACGTCAAGCTGTAGGTGGTTGAAAAGACTATTGGAGACGATATTCTCACAACTTCCGTTGTCGATGATAAGACGACATACCTTCCCTTTGACTGAACATTGAGCATGAAATATTTGGTTTCTTTGGCTGTCTTCAGGCTGCTTTGGTGTTAAAAGAAGTCGCTGGACTACGCAAGTGACAGCTTTGCCTTCTTCAACTTCAGCATAGACCGCATCACATAATTCTTCGTCTTCATTTTCCTCGTTCTCATCATCAGCAACAATTCCGGCAGTTCTACGTTCAGGAAACTGATTTGATCGATGCCCTGGCTGGTTACATCGAAAGCACTTGTCGAGGGATGGTCGAGCATACGGGTTTGTTCCTGTTGTTGACTTAGAAATTGCCTCCATGTTGTTGAGTGTCTTTGAAGTTGATGCCGTAGTAGTATCATTGACTCCGCCATTGGAATTGATAGGATACCCGTTGGATGCAGCGCAGTTCACCTCCCTTGATGTCCGTTGTAGTCCTTGCTGATTGTTTGCGAGCCTTTCGGCCTTCAAAGCCATGTTGTGGGTTTCGTCGATGGTGAATACGCATTGAAACCCTAAATGATCTTGAAGTGAAAATTTCATACCATTTATATACCTTCCAGCTTGGTGTTGTTCTAACTCATTTAGGTTGCAGCGTGCCGTCAATCGCAAGAATTCTTCAGTATATGCTGTGACGGTGCGGCTACCTTGAACGCAGTTTTGAAAGGACTGGAACAAGTATTGTTGATAGTCCGGAGGTAAGAAACGTGCTTGCATCTTCTGTTTCATCTTCCGCCATTCTCGAATTGGTTGTTTACCTTCCCATCGTCGAGAGTTTTGCAATTGATCCCATCATGATGCAGCTCCCCCTTTTAATTTATAAGCCATAATTATAACTTGTTTATTTTCTACGATCTCCATCAATTTTGAAAAAAAAATTCGACTTCATAAATCCAGTCAAGGAAGGCCTCAATGTCCAACTTACCCGAGAAATTTGGGATATCGACTTTGATACGATAGTCGGTTGGTTCTGTACGTCTATCTCCATGATCTCTGCAGTCAGCACCACGTCGTTACTGCTAAAGTTGTTGTTCCCTCCATGAGGAATCTGTTCATCTTCACTTGAGATCTCCTCATGCTGTACCCGAGGGAATTATTGTTGTCCGTTCATTGTGCCATGAAGGTCCCTAATCTGGACATCTTTTCCTCTTTGAAGTTGCATAACTTCCAACGATGTTGCTATTTTATTAATCTGTTGTTGCATCTTTTGTTGATTCATTTGAAGCAACTCCAAGATGGCCCGTAGATCGCCCTGCTCGGTTTCCTTGCAGTTTGCCGTACCAGAACCCGTGTTAATACCAATTGACACAGTAGAAATCTTGGTGGGCTAGATATCGTTCTAGTGTCGACATAGCTTGAGTCAGCAAGCTTGAAAACACTCGAATCCACGAGTAAAAGATCAAGAGTAAATCCTGAATGAAAAGAAAAAATATTGAATGAATGAAAACCATAGAAGAGTTTCTATATTTATAGATAAAAGCTATATCTTATGTCTAAGATAACTAATCTTATCTAAAATCTATAATATATCTTCAAAGAAAACAATGCAAAGATAACAACTTAAAGAGTAAAAAATGTAATTAATCTAAATAATCTTCTATGTCCTGCGTCAAAACCCTTGGACCATACACAAGTGAGTCAATTCACTCCCCTCACCCGACCCAAATTCCCCTGCCCCGAAGACCCGAACCAACAAACGGCTGCCCCAAATCAAACCCCACATGCCAATTTCAACTGATCCCCAAATCCGTCTCATTACCCTCTTCCGTTCCCTTTTTTTTTTTGGGGATAATTCCCTCTTCCGATCCCTAATCGGGCCAATTCCCATTTTCTTCATTTTTTCTTTTTCCAAATAATAAGAATCCAATTTATATTTTATGGAAATAAATAAATCTGAAAAATACAGGAAAAAAAACACTCTTTGATCTCTTCACTCCTTCAGATTTTTCTCAAAGGTAATTCAATTCTCTCTCTTTTGCAGATTTGAAAGAACTGAAGCAAAGAATGGATTTCAAATGCATGCATTTGCTTTTGCATTTTTTATGTATTTTGTGGAGTAATTTTTGGTAGATCGCTAAAGTTGCTGTGATTTCTGCAATTGTTTGAGTAATTTATGAGCAGATTTTGTGTTCTGATTTGGATGCTTAATTGGTTTGCGTGTTGGATTAATGAATAATTTGGAGATTGAGGTTTTGTCGTGTTGAAATTTGATGTTTGATTGCTGGTGGTTTAGCTGTGATTGATGTGCCGATATTTAGGTGGTTATGGTTGACGACGCTTGGAGAGTTGTTAGTTATGTGAATTTTCTGTTTTTAGTTTAATTTTGTTGTGTGAAAAGGTGATGAAGACATATTAGTTGTAGACCTGTAGTGATTTGGATATGTTGGAGCGATCTTGTGAGAGTGTATTGCTTTGACGTGCGTAGTACTGAATGTTTAAAATTGTTGTTGTTGAGAATACTCTACCCACATTGGGCATGGTGAAAAATATAAGAAATGCATTTATGGATCACAGGCTAATTTAATCATTGTCAATTGGTTTTGAGTTGAAGCTCCAAAGATTTAATAAAAATTAAGTTTAAAGCTGTGCTGATAGAGCTTAAGCTGAAATGGTTTAGCTGTTTGTTAGTTTTGTTATGTGAGTACGTAATTAATCTGGAAGTTATCTATGTTGTCAATTGTATCTTGGCAAGTTAGTAAGTATCTCATGTTAAAGAAAATATTGATTAGATTGTATAGATGTATGATGACAACGGTGTTCCTCCATAGTCCATTTTCTATGTATGCATGCTTCTACAAGTTTTAATCACTAGTCACTACAAAACTGTATAATGTTACCTTCGTTTTTGCTTGACAGTCTTACTATTTTAATGCCCTCTCAAGTAAATGATTGTCATTGTTCTTTTATCAAAGGCTTTTATCGTATCCTGACTCTTTGTCGTATCTTTTTTTATATGATTGGGCTTGTGTTATCTTGTCCAGGTTAGGAGCTTGCTGATATGGTTTCCTAAATAATTTACCCCCTTGTTGAATCAGGGAGATCAGCTGATGGCTCTTCAGAAATGCACTTTTGATAGAAAGTCCTCACTTCATATGCCCTCAACAAGCATCTTAAACAAGGTGCAGGAAGATCCGCACCTAAAAGGCCGTGCAAGAGTTAATGGTCGTGCTCTTGCAGCAGATATTGATGTTGATCTCAGAGAAGTCTATTTCCTGATGATGCATTTTCTTTCCATTGGGCCGTGCCAGAAGACATTATCACAGTTTTGGAATGAACTTACAGAGAATCAGCTTCTCCCTAGACGATATCATGCATGGTATTCAAGAAAAGGGACGCATGGTGGGAACGAGAACGATGATGGCATCTCTTTCCCTTTAACCTATGAAGATTTATTAGATAGGTATGTACTAATTTTGGCTGCCATCTTCAGGGCAGTTTTTAGTTTTTTTTATTAAAATGAGTTGATCATCATTACTCACTCCAAATTCGTGCTTACAGTACAATCAAGTAGCAAAATACCACTTTCCCTACACAAAGGAAAATATACTAAAAGCTACAAACAGCCTAGCATAACATTGTGATGCAAATGAGCAACTATTGAACTAAGAACAATTGCTGCAATTGTCGGAGTATCCTCTTCGTCACCTCCTCAGCAGGCCTTTGTTCATTCTCAAAGTCGCACTACGTTCATGCCATATTTCATAGGACCAGAACAGGAATGGCCCTTCGAGCTCAAGCAATAGCTGATTTACCTTTTGCCACCTTCCTGATCCATCCAAACCAGCTTTGCCATGTTTTAGCTCTTGTGCATAGCATTGCATGAGGATAAATCTTGTTTAAGATCTTCTGAGCATAGGGACAAGCCTAGAACAGATGTTCATAATCCTCCTCCTGCAAATTACAAAGAGCACACATAGCATCAGATACAACACCCCAGCTATAAAGCTTCTTCTTCATCCTCAATGCTCTAATTGCAAGCCATGCAATAAAACATGTTTAAGGGGGCAATTTGCTATTCCAGATTATCCTCCTCCAAGGCATAGTTGGTCTGGAATCACTCATTGCTATTTGCTACATAGCCATCCTGAAGGACCTGAACTCTATATAGAATAAGAGAAAGAAAGGAAGGCATTAGGCTCTGATCATGTCACGCATTTTCAGAACAGTCTTCCATACCTAAGATGAACTCTTTTGCAATTCAAAGCTCCATATACTCCTCCCCTTTAAATGATATGCATTTATCCCCATGGACCACAGTCTTTGCCTCTCACGTTCAATTGCCCTTATGTGCTTGAATAAAAGAGCAAATTTTCATATCCTCCAGCTACGAATCCCAGACCTCCCGTGTTATAAGGCTGGCAAACTTCTCTTCAAGCCACTAAGGCTCTATAAGTATTCAAGCAAGACCAGGCCGAAGGGCTCGACATATACTTTCCACCTCCTCCATGACATGGACATTTAGCATAACAGTTTGAGCCCAATAGAGCTGAATGGATCTCAATACAGACTTGATCAACACCAGCCTCCCTGCATAAGAAAGAGAACGGGCAGTCTAGCTTCTTATTCTTTCTCAACATAAAAAGGCTCTCAACTTGATTCTGAATTGGTAGTTTATTAGTACAAGTTTTTGTCAAACAGCAGTTCTTAAAAAGTTAGAGCAGTTCACCTTAAAAAATGGGAAAAAAGAAAAGAAAAGAAAAAGAGGAAATACCAGAGGGAGAAGGGGAGAGAGAAAGAGAGACGTAAGTTAGTTATCGGTGTCTTATAAGTTGCTTTCATTATTTATTATACTCCTTCACTGTAGGTTTATTTGTAATCTCTCATTTAGGTCCGTTTAGTCCATCATGTTAAATCCTGACCTTCACTTGCATGATAGTATTACTAAACCACATCCAAGGAGAACATCAACAAAGATTGAAAGAACAGAATTAACAATGCTCTTCACTAGTACATCAGGTTGAAGACTTTCTGATCTAAAGCCTCGATGGTTCCTTTCACCCCACATCTGATACACCATGGCCATGATGAGAGTCTTCCTCCTTGTTGCCTGCCTCGTCACTCTTGAAACTTTTATACACCATAGCCACCACTCAAACCATGTATTACTCTGCAATGGAGATTCTAGGCCTGCAAAACCACCTGCATAGTGCATAGCCTAAGAGTTATAGCTGCATTGGACAGAAAGATGATTCCCTGACTCCACAGATCCTGCACATAATCCACAAGCAAGATCTCCATTAATCCCTAGTTGGATAAGACTTCCCTTGTTCAAAAATGATTCTTCATCACCGAGGTCTTGGCATGATATCAGCATGCCATAAGGATCTGGTCCACCACCAAAACCTTCTGACTAGCCCTCACTGGCTTAACACCATCTCTCTGTTTTCTTTTTCTTTTCTCCTTCTCTTCTTCTCTTCTTCTATACATTTTCCAGG
>JAOVYX010019380.1:0-18596 GCA_035668315.1 Drosera spatulata | reverse complement strand
GTTGGAAAAGGGGAAAGGGAAAAGGAGAAGTATTTATGACAAAATCTGTGGAATCATTTTGCTTTTTTTCGTGGGGGAGATCAGAGATGGATCAATAGATCATGGACGAATTGATATGTGGCTTTTTATCAGGATTCTGTGTTTCCTGTACTTAAGTTTTTCAAATTAATTAATCTTATTATTTCTGTATCATAGGTTACGTTGGTACAAAAGAAACTGAAGTACTGCTCCTTTTGTCTTCTCAAAATTACATTCATTATCTTCTCTTACATCGCAGTTGTTATAATAAATCATATTTTTAATATCATTCAATATAAATTTAACTCACACATATATTTTTGATCATGTGAAATTATTATAATTTTTATGGGACGGATGGAATATTGTAATGTAAATTATGATAAGTATGATGTAACAATCAATTATTTCGTCCGTCCTATAAAAAATACAATAGTTTGACTATGTACATATGCAGAGGTCAACTTTGATCCGTTTTGCGGGACGACAAATGATGTTTATTGTAAAATTTTCATGAAACAATAATGAAATTTTTTATTGTGTAGTATAACCTGACTTTAAAAAAATTCATTCTTATGTCCTTGAATGACAAAACGAAGCTCGTCAAAATGGATTATGAATAATATTAAAAGTTAAAGTGTTCTATTTTTCATTGGACCGAGGGAATATTATTTACATAAAAAAAATAATGAAATATTTATTAAGTTGTAAACTGTGACCTGTTTTACTCGATAGATTGATGAAATAGAGAACTTTTCAAAATATTGTTAAATAACAAATACGTAATTAATACTGTATTATATATTATTCCCTCCGTCTTATAAAAAATATAATATTTTTATTTTTTGGATATCCCACGAAAATTACGGTATTTTTTCATTTGGATTTTTTTTTTTTTTCCTTTCATACCAAAGATGGCGAAGAAGAAGAAGAAAGGCGACGGTGAGAGGGATCCCTCGATTCCGACAGTGGTTCTGGCGGATAACCTATCTGCTCAGGTAAAGCAAGGTCCTGATTGTCCTCGTAAGGGTGCGGGGAAGGAGTCTCAACTTGTGGATGTGGAGAAGGGAGTTGAAAAAGGGGTTACGATGTCGCTGGCCGAATTTCAGGTGATGGCTTCAAATACAGTGGATCGATCGCCATTTAAGAACTCTGCGTCTAGGGTTCTTGATGGGACGAATGTTAAGGAGAGTGTGGAGATGAGGAATGAAGTTGTTTCCCCGGGTTTGAGTAAGAGATTAAGTTGGGGGAGGTTGTGGAAAATGGTTTGAAATTTGCATCTAGAAGCGATAGGGTAATAGACCTACTTTCTCATCGAATAGAGAAATGGACAAGGGCTTGCGTTTATCCTATCAATGTAGATGCCATGAGAAGATTAAGATTGGGGAGGAGGAAGTCCAGGCTGCTCGACTCATGTGGAGGAATGTCCTTGTGGGTAATGTTCCGGCCCTTAAGGTTCCATTTAGTGTTATGGATCGCTTTGTGACAATGCTTTGGAAGGGGATTACTAAACCTAAGATTCTGCTTCTGGATTTTTTCTCTAAAAGTTTTCCTTTAAGGGAGAGTTGGTTCGTTAGTTCTCGTCCTTTGGTTATGCATGAATGGTCCTCTCATATGTCCTTTGACAGTGCAACATTGAGTAGAGTCTTAGTTTGGATTAATCTACCAGGTCTTGACCTTGAGTTTTGGAGTGCTAAGATCTTGGACAAGATTGCAAGTAAAGTAGGCTATCCTATTTGTACTGATCATCTTACTGCATCCATGGATAGGATCTCTTATGCTCGTATATTATATGATATGGATGTTAAGGAAGAGTTATTGGAAACTGTGACATTCAAAGGTCCTGGTGGTCGTGTTTTTACTCAACCTGTTCATAATGAATGGTTGTGGTAAATGTATAAAATGGGGACATAAAGATGTGGATTGTCATATCCTAGTCCAGATGAAGAAGGTTAGGGCAAAAAAGTTATTTCCTCTATCAAGGATACGGCTAGTTCTGATACTATCAAGGATTTGACCAATTCTGATATTGTCACTAATGCTGCTTTGAAGGAGGAGGTTGCAGATCATATTAAAGTCCATGTTAATGAAGCTCAAGAGTCTAAGAAGACAAATACTTAGGAAAAGTCTTCAGATGTTCTGCCTATGGAGGGTTATGTGATATATCTGGAGCACTCTGCACTGATTTCGGGATTTAGGTTCCATCCTCTGATGGATGCTGTTGATGCTAGGCTTGGAGGTACAGATCCTGGGGTTGAATTTGTCACTTGATATGATTGATGCTTGGAATGTTCGAGGTCTGAATAGACCTGAAAAACAAAATGAAATAAGGCTTTTTATTGCGAAATAACTTGCTTGTATTGAGACTAGAGTTAAGGCCTCAAAGTTTTCTTATATAGCCTCTTCATATTTTAAGAAGTGTGGATGGTTGAATAATTATTACCATGCTTCAAATGGTCGAATATGGTGTCTATTGAATAAGGAGCAGCTTGAAGTTCAGTATGTTGGTTCTTCTGACCAAGTTCTCCATTGTCGAATTATGGCTTTGGATAAATCCTTTTTAACTATGATCAGTGTAGTTTATGGATGGAATACCAGGGCTCAAAGAGCTCTTCTGTGGGAGAATCTTTTGAATTTTGGGAGGAACTATACCGATCCATAGTTAGTACTTGGGGACTTTAATTCTTGTTTGGCTTTTGATGAGAAAATTGGCTTTGTTGGTGTCAATATTGAACCTTGTCCTGATTTTAAAAATTATGTTGGTGAGTTGAGGCTGGAAGATCTTCCTGGTACGGGGTTCTTTCATACCTGGAGCAATCATCAAGGGAAGGACTCTTGGATGAGGGTAAAGCTTGATAGAGTTATGGGTAATTATGAGTGGTTTGATCAATATGGAAGTTCTGAGGTGGCTTTCTTAGCTCCTAACTTGTTTGATTGTTGTTCTATTTTAGTTTCTCTTGTATGTTCTTTTGGTATTAGAAGAGCCTCCTTTAAATTTCTTAATATGTGGTTTAGGTTGTCTAATTTTCTCTCCTTATTTCAATAGGTTTGGCATACTCCTGTAAATGGTTGTGTCATGTTTAGAGTTATCTCTAAACTCAAAGCCCCTTAATCCTTTGTTAAAGAGGTTCCATTCTAAGAATGTGGCTGATATATCTCAGAAAGTCAAGTCTACTACATCTGAGTTGCAATCACTCAATCTTTGCTTGTAAATTCTTTTTTTTTTTTTTTTTTCGACCGTTTTGCTTGTAAATTCTTTTAATACTCATGTCTTTGAATAAGAAAGAGAACTGAGGCATCGTCTAGCCGTTCTTCAAGCTGGAGAAACTTATTACTCAGGAAAATTGGCCAAGGCCAAATGGTATTCTGGTATGGATGAGAGTTCTAATTATTTTCATGCAATTATAATTGGTAAGAGGAGGAGAGCTAGGGTGCCTAACTTGATTAATGATGCTGGCTCTTTGATATGTGATCCTGAAGGTATTTTTTCAATGCTTTGTATGTTTTTATTATGGTATGTTGTGCCTCCTAGAAGGGTTCCTTTGATCCTAAAATCATGCAGGAGGGGCCTCTTTTGTTAGATACTTAGATGGCAGACTTGGATGCTCCCTTTTCTAAGAGGGATAAATGGATAATGATCAATCTTCAGGGTCTGATGGTTTCTCTTCCTTGTTTCTCAAGAAGAGTTGGAGTATTATTGAACCTGAGGTATCTCAAGTTATTCTAGAGTTTTTCTAGAAATGATAAACTCTTTAAACAGATTAATTGTATCATTATAAGTCTACTGCCTAAGGTACCTCAGCCTTGTAGAGTGGGTGAATTTAGGCCTATTTCATACTGTAATTTCATCTACAAACTCCTCTCCAAGGTTTTAGTCAAGCGCTTACTGCTCATTCTCCCTTTTCTTATTTCTGACTCTCAGAATGCTTATTCAAGGGGATATATATCTCCAAGGGGAGATATATGTCTGATAACATCTTACTTATTCAAGAAATATTGTTTGGCTATGAGAGGAAGCATGCCTCTCCTAGTTGTATTGCTAAAATGGATTTACAAAAAGCCTATGGTTCTGTTAATTGGGAGTTTATAGCAGAAATACTTGAGGCTTTTCGATGTCCTTCTGTCTTTAAGCCATGTGTTATGACTTGTATTACCTCTCCTTATTTTTCATTGTCTTTGAACGGTGATGTCCATGGATTCTTTCAAGGGAAACAGGATTTGAGACAAGAGGATCACATATTTGTGTTGATCATTGAATAGTTAGCAAGGGGTTCAAAAGAATGAGCAGGAATGCTTATTTAGGTTAAATCCTAAATGCAAGAAAGAAGTAATTGTTCAATTAAGTTTTTGTTGATGATCTTATGGTGATGTGTAAGGCTTTTGTGCCTTCTTTGCTTCTGATTAAGGAGTAGCTGGATCATTTTTCTGATGTCTCTGGTTCAAATATAAATAAGCTCAAAAGTTGCATGTTGATAACTGGGGTTTCAGATGCCAATAAGAAGATGTTGGTTAATATTATGGGATTCCATCTGCGGTCTCTTCCTGTGCGTTATCTTGATATTCCTTTTTCAGCTAGAAGGCTACATATAGCTGAGTATCAGGGATAACATCTTGGGAAGAATGCTTATTTCCTATGCAGGGAGGGTTGAGCTCAGTTCTCTTAGGTATTCAATGCTTCTGGTTTCAACATCTTCGTATACCTGATGCTGTCCTTGATTCCATAGAGAGTCTGTGTAGAAGTTACCTTTGGACAGATAAAGTCAAAGGGGGAGTGAGGGCTTTGGTAGCATGGGACGATATTTGTACATCTAAAAAAGTTGAAGGGCTTGGTCTGTTCCACTTGAAAAGCTGGAATATGACTTTTCTATTTAAACATATATAGGCCATTCAATATAAAGAGGATAGGCTATGGATCAAATGGGGGAATGGTGTTTACTTAGCTCATCAGAATCTGAAGGATGTTGTTGCTCGTAGTTTAGACTCATGGGTTTGGAAAAATTTGTTAAGGAAGAAGTCTTTAAACTTTCCCCTTGGTTGATCCTGATGTACTTCAGTTGAGAGTAAAGGATATTTATAAAGCATTAAAGCCCTTGTTCCTTCTAGAGAGCATGTGGAGGCTCTTTTGGCAT
Organism: Drosera spatulata; assembly: GCA_035668315.1. Taxonomy (NCBI): domain Eukaryota; kingdom Viridiplantae; phylum Streptophyta; class Magnoliopsida; order Caryophyllales; family Droseraceae; genus Drosera; species Drosera spatulata. Next base: position 13,449 of record JAOVYX010019380.1, on the reverse strand, counting down.
GTTGGTATCTTTCGTCGTTATGGTTTTATGTATGTCTGGTTGCTAAGAACAAGGTTCGCATGAAAGCATGACTGTATAGAAGGGGAATTATTGATGATGGTCTGTGTTCCCTTTGTACAAGGGTTCCGGAAGAGCGTGATCATGTTTTCTTCAGATGTGATTATGTTGTTGAGATATTGGGATTTATTGGGGAGAAGTTGAAAGATGTTATTTTACCTCGATCTTGGAGTGAACGGTTTGGTATTTGAAGTTTTCACGAGGCAAAACTGAAGGGGCACAACTACGAAAGAAGAGCCATGCTGCTATGGTTTATTTTGTTTGGCAGGAGTGTTGTATCCGTACTCATCAACAAGTGACAAGAAGTCCTGTTGTTCTTGGAAGTCATCAGGAAATTGTGTAATTTTGTTTGATAGATGATGTAGTTTTGTGTTTTGTTGTTATTAGCTTATTTTCGAGCCCTTGATGTATTTTGAACTATGTATTTGCGTTTCAAGTTTACTGTAAATCGGTTTGTCCGTTCCAACAAAAAAAAATCTTCAAAAATATCAAAGCAGCTTTACCTTTTATTTTATATCATATCAATTTATCCCATTATCATTTCTCCTTTCATTCTTTATTCTCTCTCCTTGCTCTCGCAAGCCTTCCTTCAAGGGTAAAAAGGGATTTCATTTAAAAATTTAACGCACACATAAAATCTCATACAAGTCAATTTATTGCACTTAATGTGCGACGATCGTCCCATAAAAAATACAACATTTTGATACTGAGCGAAAATTGATATGTGTGTTGAATACTATAAAAAAATCATTATTTATATTTTTGGTTGTATGAGAGACAAATGAAAAACAAAAAAAGAAGAAAAAATCGATTGATAAATTGATATGATACAAGATAAAAAAAAAAATATAAGTGTTGATAATTTTTAGAAAAAAAAATTTCAAATATGAAATCTAAATTAGGAAAGTGAGATTGTAACATTTATCAGGTCCCTTGACCGCGATGGAGGGCCAGGATTTGAGGGCAGAGTACGTGGTGGAGTTGAGGATCGTTGATTTCGATTCATTCTCTATTCTTGTTGGGGACCAAATTGTTGGCGGATTTTTCATTGGCTAGGAGTTTTACGGATTTTTTGTGGTGTTTTTTGGTTTTCCCCCGATTGTAGATTTTTTTTGTTCGGCTCTTATAAAGTCATTATTCATTGCAAACAATTGTCGATGAGCATCACAAAATATCAAGTATGCATACAGTAACAATTTTTATGCACGGATGCGTGCAATTTTTTTTTTTTAAATTGTTGGAATACCCTAAGGTCCTGTTTGATATGTGAGAATCATGGATGAAATAAACTAGCCGATTTCGGATTAATGAACAAAATCGTGTTTGGTTATTCTATTTATCCAAAATGGACTATTCCGTATAGAATCGCATTCCTTATGAAAGGGATCTTTTGATTTCTTACTTCCCGATGGTGTTCACACATATTCCTTCCATGAATGGAATGGTTTGGGGTTTTTTAAGTTAAAATTGATAATATAATTAAAATAAATTAAAATTAAAAACAACATAAATACAATAAAAAAAATAAATATTACTCCTTCCGTCTCAAAATAAGTACAATGACACGTATTTTGAAGCTTTTTTTGGATGATCAGACATCAATTTTTATAAAACTATCGTGAAATAATAATGATAGATATCTTGTGAATTCTAATCATGTGTCGACAAAGTAGTTTTCTCATATATATATATATAAGTAAGAACGAAACTTTTCAAAATATGTGTTATTGATTTTTTTTATTTTTGTTTTTTTGTTTTTTGAGACGGAAGGAGTATAACTATTAGATAAATGAGGTCGATATGAGGAATGATGTGTCATTGGGTAGAGAAGGCGAAGGTAGGTGGTGGGCGGGATAAACTGGTGTTGGAGTTGGTTTTAGGTGGTCGGGATCTAGTGATGGTTTTCAGTTTTTTTCGTTAAATGTAATTTAACGGCTAGACATTATCCTCAAAGTTAAGATAAGTCATGTGGCTATTTCCTGGCTTAAGTGCAAAAAGGGGATAAATCAAGGGGTTTTTTGCACTTTTCCCTTAGTCTGGTGTATACTAATATTTGGGATTGATTTTATTGTAAATGACATCAGTGAAGTTGGTTCGTGATAAGTTACTCATCTCCCAACACTCAGGAATTTGATATTTGAGAGCATTATAAAACAACTCTTTATATAAATATATCTCACGCTATACACTTGACTGTATTATGTAGATATGTTTTTTTTTTCTTTTATATTATCGTTAAAATTTGACGAATGTGATTAAAAATTACAGGTCAATGTTGATTACAAGGATAAATGATATGGGATGTGTTGCTCCAAGTCTTTTTTGGCCTGATCTCATCACTTCATTTTACCGGTGGCTTTTTTCAGAATGTAACATCTATTCTTGGGCCATTACTATTACATCTTGTTACAAGGATCAATGGTCAATATGTTGTTTAATTACCTGTTAATTATAACCATGACCAGACAAGAACATGAACAAATTGGACGTATTGGCTACTAAACCTCAAGATACATGTATGACTTTTCGTTCAATATCAAAATAAACATAAGAAATCAAGCTAATGTAGGATGCTATCTTAATGATAGATTACAAAGCTCTCAAGGTCTTGACACTTTTTGACAGCTTGATACCACCCTACTTGCATGCCCTTCATCATAATTCATATGGATTAGTATATCTTTTTTTGCTTAATTTTTGTCTCTACATTTTCCAGTAGAAAACAATTTTCCACAAAAGTTTGGGAAGATATCCATGACCGTAGTACGGCCTTTGCTTAATTGAACCAATTAAGGTTGGTTGAACCAATGCGACGAAAAGGACCAAACTATGGTAATCAGACCATTATCATTTGCTTAGTTGATCATCTACTATATTCATAGCCTTTAACTTTCTCTCAGACCACAAATACTCTTTCGAGTCTAAAATATATTCCTATTACTTTCTCCGTTCCCTATTAAATGCAATATTTTTTTTTGGATCGTCTCAAAATATATATAACACATTTAATTTGATAAATTTTTATTAGAGAAAATATCAAATCGCTTTAGTATATTTTTCTAACTCCTCTCACAAATATTAGTTGTTACAATAAATTCAACTATCATCACAAAAGAATTAATTTTATAACCAAATCAATCAAAATTCAACTCATCCATAAAAACTTCATGACAAATCAAATTGATGCATATAATTTGAAACGGAAGGAGTATGAGTTTTGTAGGTCGATGAGGAGTTGTGGATGCTTGCGTTTGGTCTTTTGGCAGGTTCGGAGGAGTTGTTCTTTTGTTAATACAGTATGTTTTATGGTTTGGTATTGTAGGCTGTAGCTGTTATGTAGATGCGTCACTGCCTCACGCCTGTGCCATTTCGCTGTGAACTGATCAATTATCAAGAAATAAAACTAAAAATAAATGTTGATCAAAATTCAAGCTTAAAACAATAGTTGATGTCGATCCGTCGATGTCCTAGTTGAGGCGTTGAGCTGAATAGTTGTCTCCAAGGATCCAGCAATGAAGCTTTTGTCGTGTCAACTACTTTCCACGGAATGAAATGTGCATCTCTCTCTTTATATTCGTGAGCATCTGTTTTAACTCTTAACTCGTTGATCCCATTCTCAGTGTAGACATCAAAATTTTGAATTGGGTGCCATATATAAAAAGTAATTCTAAACCAAATATTTTAATTTGTTCGGTCCAATCCATTGATTCAATTGAATAAATAAAACTCAATCCTTATAAACCAAATCTTTTAGAAGTCCAACTCCACTCATTCATTCATATGATCATATTACTTCATCTTCCTTCATTGAATCATCATCATAATTTTATGATCTTTTATTTTATCTCCCTCCATTATAACTAAATTGATTGTGCTCCTTTGCCTTATGCTCTTCTCACCTACTCCATCACCCACTATATAAAAGGAGTGCTCTATGACTTCGACACATCGAAAAGAGCTCGACTCGTCACAAACGAGCGAGCCTTCCCCCACCGCTCATCTCAACAGCAATTCACCAACTAATTCTGACGGGTTTGTTCCGAGGTTCTTGCCTACCCTTAACCTCTGTCGATGTCGAAAATCGATACTGGCTCCGTTTTCCCCTTTGCTTGGTGTTCCTTGATCTGGCCGGGGGTCCATCGGTGTCCTCGTGGGCTTTCTACCCCCGATGAGACCGGCTGATGACGAGTTGTTGCAGCGCCTCGCTTCAACCTTGCTGCAGGATCTTATTGGATGCTTGCTTCGACCATTGAAGACGACGCTGAGCAGGGCTGCCGCAGCTTGGCTTAACCCTTTGAGCCATACCCGACGCGCAGTTGGTGGAAAATATCGTGTCTGACAGATTCGAGACGGTTCCAGCCTCCCAGGCGTTCGTCCTACCTTCAATGTTTGTGGGTCAAGCTATATTACAAAGGTCAAAAGCTAGCACTACAGATATATCACTTGTCTGATAGTGCTTTTTCCATGATGTTTTGATCCATTTCCATGTGCTTTCACTATTTTTAATTTTTATATCTTGCTGTGCATTGATTTAGGCACTAGCATGTGATTGGTCGAATGCTTTGCTCATTGATACCACTTGGTCTAGTTCATGAATTTGAGAATGTTAGGCGTGGACTTTTGTCCTCAGGTCATCCAACTTGCTGTTGGTTTGAATATGTCCATATAGCTAAGCTCTACACATAGATTTTATGTTCGGATCTTGTTAGCATGCGACTTGGTTAGGGTTAGTGTTAGCATATGCTTGTCTAGTGTCATGTTAACTTACTATTGATGCACTAAGTTATCGTTGTCAGAAACTTGCCACATAATCCACTATTAAAATCTGTTAGTAGTGTTAAATTCCTTCGCAGTGGTAATAATAGGCTAAACCAGTTAGCAACTTAAATCACACTTTGGTTAGTTCATATCTAGGTGAACAAACTTGTTTGAAATATGACTGCCGTGATTGATTTGATTCATGCCTTGCTTGTTTTATTCGATGTTTATCTGTTTAACTAGATTTGACCTAAAAATCAGTTGAGGATTGACTAAAATATTTTTGGATTGCCTTAAATCCCTTGAGTTTAAATCTTAGTTACATTTAGGTAGACTAAGAAAAAAATGATAGAAAATCACCTGACCGTAGGTAAATTAACCATAAAACTTGAAAAATCACAGAATCCTTAAGGAAATATTTGATTTTGACTAAAGTTCATGCTACAAATCGACCAAATTCACATTTAGGTAAAAAAATATCCGAAAAATCCATAAAATAGATGGATTAACACTTAAGGATTTTTTAGAGCACGACTTAGTCCCGTCAGGAGTCAACTTGTCTTAAAACGGATACAGACGGAGACTTCTTAATTTCAAACCTACTCGTGGTCTGATCCCTTGGGTATGTAGGAAGCCTTATTAGAAGGTTCGATCATAATCCGAACAACGGTTGGCATGATCTTATGGTGATCTATGACAAAGGTATTGGTGAACAGATATTGCGGTGGTGTGGACGTCGGTTTCCAAGGTCTAAGCTTAAGTCACAGGGATTGCGTACCGTCGGACGGTACGGCTTGAGGAGTCGTCATCTAATTGATCTCAAACTAGGAAGGGTTGGATAATGTTGATCTTCAGATAGAGTTCTGGACCCGTAGGCTTGGTTAAGTGGCGGGAAGGTCGCGTCAACTTCTAGCACCCGTCACCTGATGTGTGTGTAAACATACGTATTTTATTTATATTAAACCTATTGTTTCGTCGTATTTGAGTTTTTTATTTCATGTTTTTTGTTTAGTTTATATTTTTGGACTTGGATACTACTGTTTGCGTGTTTTCATTGTAGATTTGATCGAGAAGAGCAACTTTTGACAATTCGTGAAAAATTGGATGGAAAAAGCTTGAAGATGATCATGACGAAGTGTGATTATTTGACGATCTTTCATGTTGATTTCGATGATTTCTGGTGATACTCACATGCATTGGATAATGGTGTTAATGTTCAAAGAAGTTTGGAGTTGTTTTGTAACTAAATCGATGCTTTTGAGGCTTATTTGAGCGCGAATGATCCATAAAAGTTAAACAACGCCTAGATGATAATTCGGGGCCATTTTGAGGGTGCAAATGATTTGAAGTGTTTTATGATGATATAAGGGGTACATAAGGTATTCCATCGATTGGGACGGAGTTTCGAGCGAAAAAATAATGTTTATTGTGAGTTTCTGGACTGTAACGACCGTTACAATCATAAAACTCGAAGATTTGAGCAAGTACACAGTGTAACGAAAGGTGCCTTGTAACGGTCATTATGCGGGTCAAATATCCATGTTTAGTTTGTTTCGTTCAAATTTTGAATTGTTTTCAGGTTTTCTATAAATACTCGCATATTTTCTTCATTTTTAAGAGATTTCCTCTCAAAGTTTAGATTATTGTTTTTCTACGCTTCTGGAGACCGGGTCTTGGTGTAATTCTTTGGATCTTCTCGATTCGTTATCGTATCTTCATTCTTCAATGCTGTATTATCCTTCTTTCTCTGTTTATTTACAATTATGGTTATGATGATGCATGTAATGAAGATGTATGTGATGATGATTGATTTAATGAGAGAGTAATTATATGATAGGGATAGATTAATGAAATCCTAACTAATACGGATCATGGGATGAGATAGATCACCCAAACCAGTTTCGTATGTTAAGATTGATGCATGAAATCTGACCTTAATCCATTATATGTTATGAAAGTAAATAGCTTGATCAGTTTTTGATGACATAACCTAACTATTAAACACGCTAAGTGATTATATTGATAGCAAATAACAATTCATGATTGTCATGACGTTATGATTGATTGCATATGAACATGATAGTTTAAGCTCATTGGTATTAACGTTCATGTTTGGTTTATTCTCTTACGTTGTTTAATTTACTTATTTTTAACATATACGAGCTCATCGGTATGTTAGGGATAGATAGATTATGTTAATTATACAAGTTCATTACTAATTAATAATCTAGCGAATGCGATACTTTATGTCCAAAGGTGTCATGGTCAAACCTATCAAAATAACGAATCTATATGATATTCATCCATGATTGAGCCTAAAAAGGTGGAACGTAATTAGTCGATCTCCTTACCTTTTTATCACAAAAGAAAACATCTCAATCCATTTCTTCCATAAGTTTAGATTATTTTAATTTAATTTTAGTCATTTAATTAGTTTCATAAGTCAAAAATCGAACCCCCATCTTAGTTTTCACAATTATAATTGTTCTTTATAGTGACTAAAAAAGAATAATAAATAATATTGCGACTATCCATGTGGGTTCGATCCTTACTTCCACTACTGTATTAATTTAATATTTTTAGAGTGAAAGTGAGTGTATATAAATTATAATTTGACGTGCCTACGAAAGCACGCATTATCACACCCACATAAGATGTGGTCTCTACTTTCAAAGGTTTCCTCCATTAGATAGTCTTGGCTTCCATTTTTGTGCTGTCTAGTTGTGTGTTCTGCAAAAACAGGTTTGGGAAAACACAGAAAGAATATAGGGATTTTGGCCGAATCGCTTAGGGCTGTCTATCTACTTGCGGAGTTTAAAATTAAGCCAAGTGTAGTTCAAATTATGGTCAAACCTTCTAGTAAGGCTTCCTACATATCCAAAGGATCAGACCATGTATAATTCTGAAATTAGAAAGTCTTCGTCTGAATCGATTTTATGACTAGTTGACTCATGATGGGATTAAGTCGGGCTCTAAAAAGTCCTTTAAGTGGTAATCCACCTATTTTATGGATTTTTTTACTTTTATTCACCTAAGTGTGAATTTGATCGGTTTCTATCGATTTATTCACCTAAATATGAATTTTGGTCAAAATCAATTATTTCCGTAAGGACTCTGTGAATTTTTAGATTTTATGGTTAAGTTATCTAAGGTCAAATTTAGGTGATTTTCTATCATTTTTTCTTAGTCTACCTAAGTGTAGCTAAGATTTCAACTTAAGGACTCTAAGCTAACCCAAAAATATTTCCTAATCAATGAAATGTTCGATGATTTATTTAGCCAACCTCAAACTGATTTTTAGGCCGAATCTAGGCAAACAATTAATAGCCTAAGATCCAAATTCTAGATAGGTTATATTACCTAACTGTTTCTACTCAAGACATGAATACCACGAATTGACTAACAATACATTATACACCTGATGTCTCTAAGCATGAAACGTAATAATACACCTAATGTGTCTAAGCATGAAACGTTGCACAAGGACATGAGTAAGTCAAAATCATGTAGTGGTAGGAAAAGCAAACAATGACGATGGACATGGAAGTCAAGAAATCAACTAGGCTCGTTGAGTATTCTATGTGTGTGGACAATCTTATATGGTAAGCTCCTACAAATCAACTTATTTTTCAATATTGCAACCATGAGAAACCACCAAACACACCATGCATCATAAATCAGCAAATGAAGAGCATTATCACAGCCTATCAGTTTTATGACAAAGAAAACTTAGGAAATTGAATAGATCTCATTCATTTTGCAACAGCTGTTGGATGTACAATGTAGTGCACCGATGCGACAGAAATTCAACTTCAAGCGAATTCATCAAGTATGGCTCTATTGGGACTAGGATAAAAGGCCTACGAATGATCATGTCACCACTTCGGAATCAAGCTCTACAACAACAACTTGCTAATGGAAAGAGTAATCACCTTCGGGAACGTCCAATGAGTTTTTATCGTCGAATGTTGGATGAAAGATAAGGGCAAGCAGGGAGCTTGAGATTAATTCTCCTGGGATTGATTTGTGAATTGCTCTCAAGATGAGCGAAGGGGGAAGACGAGCTCGCTCGAGGCGAGTCGAGCTCTTTTCGTTGTGTCCAATAAGAGGCAAAGAGCTCTCCTTTTACAGTGGGTGATGTAATAGGTGAGAAGGCTAGAAGGCAAAGGAGCTTAACCAATTTAGCTATAATGGAGGGAGATGAAACAAAAGGTCATGTAGTTGTGATGATGGTTCAATCGAGGGAGATGAAGTAATATGGTCAGGTGGATGAATGAGTGGAGTTGGACTTATGGAAGATTTGGTTTGTATGAGTTGAGTTTTATTTATCCAACTGGGACAATGGATTGAACCGAACTAGTTAGAGTATTTGATTTGGGATCACTATTTTTATATGATACCCAATTGAAAATTTGGTGTCTGCATAATTCCCCTCATTGGATAAGGTGATGAGATAACTGAATCAAGATCACCTTATCCAATGTTTGAAGACAACAAAATTTATAACTTCCTAATGAAGCTATCTGCATCAAAAACTTCTTTCAATTTAAAGAGTATGTCCCGACTTGATTTGTTCACTTCTAGTATTTGTTGAAGTTCCTTCTAAAAAGGATCAGTGTAAAACATTGTCAAATATTTATCATCAGAAACTGTATTCCATGATAAAGAGGAATGACTGCGAATCAGTTGACCGTGTTGTTACAGTTGTCGATGAAGGATTTAATTAGAACCAAAGGAAAACATATTCAAATTGTCCAAGAAATTCTTTTGTTAAGAATCCTCTGATACTCGATGCAAGACACCCCAATCCAAGTTGACCAGAGGTTGATCTTTTTCTTAGAAGCAGTATCTTCTAAGATTATGATTCAGAAGCCCATAATCTTAAGAGATTAGGAACAATTCTGCGTTTAAGGTCTAACCTGATCGTTAGAGTTTAACTCTGAGAAAGTGGATCCTATTCTGAGATCGATGAATTCTTATCCTAATGATTTAGAGGTGATGCTACGTTTAAGGTCCAGCTTGATCGAAATATTGTGAAATTGCTCCGCTCATGAAAACTAATATCTCCTAAGACTGTTTAAGAACCGAATGATCCAAGTAGAGGGCAAAGAAGTAGAATGAGATTTTATGGCTGCGCCTAGATGGTTGCGTGCACAGAATGGGATTAAGCCGATGTAGTTCAGATTATTCTTAGAACTGCTATTTTCTAAGACTGGTTTAAGATAGTGATGACCAAAGAGATCTATACCTAGAATAAAAAATATGATGAGACTTTGCTACTACGTCCCAATGGCTGCCTACATACCCACAGGATGGGATCAAGCCGATGTAGTTCGCAATATTTCTTAGAACTGATTTTCTAAGACTGTTTTCGAGATGGTGATGATCGAATATTCCAAGCACTAGGCGAAAACTGAATGGATGGAAAGCATGATCAAAAGTAAGATGAGATTTAATGGCTACGTCCAAATGGTTGTGCCCAAATGGCTGCCTATATACCTTTTAATAAGGATCAAGGCAACGTAGTTCAAACTTTCAATGACCTCGGAGTTAAGTCCGAATTCTACAACCAGATGTGTAGATTGAGTTTGATGTAGTGTGTCCTCTAAAGGAGTACCAAAAGTTTCTCAACCAGATTATATGGGCGACCTTATGTTGAGACTGACAAATCCAAGGATCAGATGTTTTGGCCAAGAAGCCCTGAGACCAAATGTCTTAAGTTCAGAATTCAAAAATCCTAGGACTGGGTGTTTAGGCTGAAGATGATGCTGATGTCAGTGTTGAGCCAGTTGTAGAGCTTAGGTCCTGAGTTGTTTTGATTACTGGGACGAACAATTTAGTTATCAATTGATCTAATAGTCTGAGAAGTCGTCTGAACAACCAAAAGAAAGCTGGTAAGTTGCAGACAAGCTACAAAATCCTGATGTCAATGATTATTGTTAAGATGACCATCTATAATCGAATAGAGTAGATTACTGTTCTAACCCAAAAAATATAATGGAAATACCTCTATTGCAGGTTGGCCTGATTAAAGGTACGGTACCTTGTATACCTGATTTGTATCGAGATTAGTGGACGAATGTCCCTAGTTTATCTGTATCCAAAGATAAAGGGGAATGCCCCTGATTTATCAACAGCATTGATCGGTGTGGTTACAGTTTCTAATCTATTTGTCAAAGATAACAAGGGAATGCTGTTTGTTTGATCAAAGGCATATGATGCCCTACGAAACACATGAGGGTTCGAATTATGGACGGATGCCCCTGATTAATCAGAAAATCAAGATCGATATTTGAATCCTTGATCAATTGAGTACAAAAATAGACGAGCTGAGACTAGTTCCCTTACTTTGATAAAAGGATTGGATCCTAAAAGATCAATCAATAATTGACATTAAGGCAAGAATCGAAGCCTCTGATCCATAGAGTGCAAAGATCAACGGATCAATTGAGTTAGGACGAGTTCCTATGCCTTTAAGTCGATCAATTGGTGTGAAGGATTGAAATCCAAAAGTTTGATCAATGGGTGGACGAGTAAGGACAAATACCCTTATTTTCTAGAAGGACAGGATCGTAAGAGATCAATCTCAAATTGGTCCGCAGGGTCGGACTCGAAAACCTTGATCGGTAGAGTATAAAAGGTCAATGCATGAAATGAGTAAGGACATACCCGTGGTTAATTGAAGGAACTTGCTTCTAATGAGATCAGTCAATAATTTCTATGATGGGACAGATTCGATAACCCTGATTAGCAATGGATCAAACGAGTAGGGACATGCCCTTGATTTCTTGAAGGGATTATAGGTGTTTCGATCGACAATCGATCAAAAAGTCGTTGCCAACTAGGGACAATGGATGAAACGAGCCTGGACGGACGCTCATGTTTCCTGAAGGGATTAGATCGTAAGAGTTCAAGTCTGAAGACACGTTAGATTGGAGTACAATACGTTCGTTACTACATATTTTTTTCATATATTTAATTATTTCTACGTATTCATGTGTCTTATACGTCCATAAATACGTCTACTATGTCATTACGTATTCTTACGTACATTTCGTTATTTTCACGTATTTATGTATATCGCATAAATACGTAACTACTACGTATTTTTATTCAAACTTTGTATTTTTTGCCTTTTATACAACCAAACGCGTATTTTTCTATGTTTTCTTATCCAAATACTGTATTTTACTAGTCATAGAGGGTACACGCGTTGATACGACACATAAATACGTCGAAAAATAAATTTTTGGACTAGCTGTGAAGGTGTCGTGGCCGCTACAAGTCTTGTCGCGGTCGCGATAAGATGTGGACAGTGACCTCGACAGTTTTTTCTTCTTCAAATTTTCAGGGCTAAATTCAAACGCACATAAATTCTTCGTTTCTTAACCAAATTGAGTGATTCTTGATTCATTGGAAATGTCAAGAAGTCCTCTACAACTTTTTTTGAAGACTCATTTGCTGATTTGACTCTAACTGGGATAAAAATATATTCTAATATTGAACGTCAAAGTTGTTCAAGAATGGGTACGGACTGGTTTGCTGGTTTTTGCGTTTTACCTAACCAATTCAATCCCAAATGATCTAAAACTTCATAAACATAAAATTACTTAGTTCTTGTCATGTTTGTTCAATTTTGGGCTTGTTTGATACGTAAAACCTTAGGTTTCAGGTCTCACGAGCATAACTCGTCTTTTGGTTCAAATATCACGTTTCTTTGTTCGTGGCTTGTTTTTCTTGTTATTTCCCTTGTTTTTCGATCACATATGATCCGTTAGAGGTTATGAACAGAGAAGGCAAAGCTCACCCTCTTGTTGAAACGGATTTGAGCTTGTTTTGCTTTCCTTTGATGTGTGAAACACCGTTTGCTCGTTTCCTCGTCCTTGAGGTGTTTCCTGCTGTTGGAGCTGCCTTCCTTCACCCTCTTGTGCTCATCACACTCCTCTGATCCCAACAAGTCTAGGTACATGAGCCTCAGAGCTTGGTTTGATTGGTTCTTGCTATAATTCAAAAGAATCCGTAAGAAACTAAGAAGGAGGGAGAATGATTTTGTGAGAAGAAGGAGAGGAGACGTGCTGATGGTTCTGCTTTCTGGATTTTCCTTGGTGCTGAGGATGGGTGGAGGAGTGGTGGAAGGGAGTGTGGAAGGTTGTTGAGGTGCTTGGTTTCATTGGCCAGCTCAAGGAATAAACAAAGGGAGAGGAAGGAAGGTGACGCATAGTGGGGAATTTATAAATTCAAAAAAAATGATAATTAGCGACGGAAAAAATCCATCTCCATTTTTACATATCTACGACGGATTCCGTCTCTAAATAATTCCCCGAAAAAAAAGAAAAGGAAAACTCTTTTAGCGACGAAAAAGTCAACATCCGTCGCTAGTTTAATATGAATAAAGCAACGACGTCGCTAATTCTATCATTCCAACACTTAGAAAAAATAGCGGCGGAATTCGTCTCTAAATTGCAAATGGTTTTTTTTCTAATTGAAACCAAAAAAATTATAGCGATGACTCCGTCGCTATCTGGGTAATTCCATCACTTTGGCAAAAAAAATTGTGCAGATTAAGTATTTTAGCGACGGATTCCGTCGCTAAATTTGTCATTTCAACACTTACAAAAAAGTTAACACAAAAAT
>JAOVYX010019379.1:0-48001 GCA_035668315.1 Drosera spatulata | reverse complement strand
TGTGCTAATTGTTCTGATGATACGGTGATGTTGATTGTGAATCTTGGAAACGATCTTCTTTTGGAGGAATTCTCCAATCGCTATTGAAGTATGTGCAGCAGCTTGTTGGCTTTTGACCAATTATTGAGCAGAGGTAGAATACTGGGGAGAGATATATATGTAAGAAATCATAATATTGACATTATTCCTCTGGTGTAGATGCTGTTCAAGGATTTCCCTAGATATGGAGTTCAATAGCATTTCCCCTTGCTGCACTGTCATTGGAATTCGGTTTTATTTTTTCTGTTTCTTTTTCACTTTTTTACAGGAGGGTCTTGAAAGAACAATCGAATCATATTCTCACTTGAGAGCAGAACATCAATCTCAAAGAGATGGACCTTCTAAAGCTTACGTACTTCTTGGAAGTGGAAGAGGTACAACCTTTTGTCTCTGATATCTCTTCTTTCAGTGCTCTTTCTTCTTATGCACCTCAGAGTTGATGATTTTAAGGTATCAATATGTTTGTCATTGGGCGGTACTTAAGTGACTCCCATCTACATCTTTGGCTGCATTTAATTGTGCAATGTAAGCTATGTAACCAGGACGATAGTCTATGAGACTGTGAGAGACAAAAACAATGTTGGATTGCTAATCTTCTGAGTGCTAAGAATTTCTAATGTAGGGATGCCATTGCACTAGATGTGAGATAAAGAGCAATGTAGGCTATGTAGCTCCCGAAGCTTGTTGATGTTCCTCTTTGCCTTGAACTGGTTCAAATTGTAACCCTCATGCTATTTTATTTGCTCTCAAACCACCAAATTAAGAGTAACCCTATGACACATTTAAATAAACCACCTTCCTTAATTTCAACCACAGCTTGTAAATGATCTACTACCGTTTAAAGAGTAGTTCAACCACCTCAATTTCACCTCTTGTCTTCCTAATAACTGTCATGCGAGCTTATCTCAGCTGCATTTGGGGGGGTACCCAGCTTTAGCAGATATGGTTGTGCTCAGCTGATGACTGTTCAGCGGTAGCTGCTGCAAAGAAGAAGGGTAATTCGTATTTTATCAACGCAGAAGATGCATACAATTCCTTCCTTTTTTTTCCTGAATTATTGAATGCTGACTCTTTGGCACATTCATCTTTGAAATGCTAGCTGCATTCTGTTGTCGAAACCTAGAACTTAAGGTTAGATCTTGTTAGCTTAAAATCATTATCGTCTTTACATGTGAGCCAATGTTTTCAAATGCTTGATTTGCTATTCTTCTCCACCGAGTCCTGCTAGTTTAATGATTGTGGCCAAACATACCAAATATTTGAAATATGATGCTCATGAAGTCCTTGTATTTTTTTTATTTTTTATTTTGGTGGCTTCTTGCAGTTGCTGATGTACTCCTATGGAAGAATAAGAGGCAAACCCTCGCACTGGTGCTAGTTCTAGTTGCATTCTACTACAACTTCATCGCGTCGGGATACACCATCATCACAGCTGTTTCAAAACTTATCTTACTTGTTGCATTCTTCTTGTTCATTCATGCCATTTTGCCGGAAAAGATGTGAGCTTGCTACCCTCCCTCCTTTCCCTTCTTCTGCTTGTTCAAAAAGCTCACCACACAAGCATAGCGTTTTTCTGTCCTTGGTTATATAATAGGGCTTAGTGAATTTGTGGTTAGCCACATATAAACTTATGTTTGGTTAGATTGTTGGATTTGAAGATCTATGGTTGACATTAAAAATATATTCCTCTCGCTTCAATTAATGCAAAAATGCCCTTTAATCTCTGTCGTTGATCTTTAAATCTAACAGTTTAGTCACAAATAAGCTTATTTGTGACTAGCCACAAATCCATTTTTCCCTAAATAATTTAACGCAGTTTTGACACTCATACAATGTGCATTGTGTTAGGTTAGGACTTCAATAAAATTTTCAAATATTGCCTTGTTTTACAGTAGTATGTGGACTTCCCGTACAAATATGTTTTTCATGAAGGTCCCATATTGCGGCATGGTTGTTTGGTTTAGTAAACGGACATAGTATTACTTACTGTTCTATGAAGTTACAGTTGCCACAGTTTTGACAGAATTCCGGTGTGATGTGATGATCCTGCAGGTTGGGTTACAGTATTGAGAAAGTACCTATGTCGTTTTTCTACTGCTCAGAGGAGACATCACATAGAGTCGCTCTTTCAGTTGTCTCTCCTTGGAATACAGCAGTGGCTGCACTAAATTCTCTCTGCAGAGGCAATGACTGGACATTATTCCTCAAGGTACTCGTGATTCTTTTTCTTTGCTATGAAGCATATGTTGTATAATTGTATTGTACCCTGACATTTGTTTTCGTTTTCGTTTTCTTCTTTTTTTTCTTTTTTTGGCTTTCTGGATGATTTTGGTTTGAACATACTTTATTGGGACGCTCAATTTGCTACCTCTATGAGCACATACTTATATCTCATTCTAGTGATTATAGCCTCACAGCAAGATCCATATCTACGATATCACTTGCACTACTCAGGCAATTCACCTCGAGTATTTTGCCAATGTAAGCAATCATAATACTTACAGTATGAGGATTTTTATCCCCCTTGCCATTTACTTTTGGGAATATCTTTTCTAACTGTTGCTTGAAAGACTAAATCTGTATAATACATGTTACATCTAGCATTCCGATCACCAGACCTTGCATATTGGACGATGTTCCTGATTACTTCGAACTTGAGCTCCTTTTTCCTCGAAATTCATGGTTAATGATATGCTAAGTTGAAATATTATTTTCTACTTCTTTATTCCTCAACCTCGTTCTAAGCAGTAGTCTTCAGCATTGGATAAGGCGAGTTAATGAATGATATTGATTGTGAATAATACTTCTGTATTGATCTTTGTCTTAGTTGTTGGAGTTTCGAGTCTAATCTTTGATTTCTTTGAACTTTTGAAAACAGGTGGTGGGAATCCTTCTGGTTTTGGGTCTAGCTGGGGCTATTTCATGGCATAGCCTCTTCTTGACTGGTTTGTCCCTTTTATTTGCCTGAATCTTTCGGCAGCTTTGCTCTTGTTTATTTTCCAGTTTTCTCTTTGTATGCTTTACTTGTAATCTGATCGTACTGTTTGGCAATATATTGGCAGCATTTTTTATGAGTTTTGTTGGAATCTACATATACGAGAAGCAAGAGGCAGCAATGGATAAGCTCATAGATAAGGCTTCTGCCTTTGGATCCAAACTAAGGTCAGATATCAAGAAGAAGTTATCTCGATGACGTTGATCAATCGGTAGCGTCTCTGCTTGCATTTTCTTTTTCCGCCATGTCTTCCTGGGTTTTTTGGATGGAAATTTTCAAATCTCTTGCCAGAAATGGTGCTTTTGCTTTACTATTATCCCCTTTCAACACTACATTTTTTCTTGTACTGATTGTGATCGATAACCCTTTTTATTTGGAGATTTGACTTGCTGAGTATTGGAAAGAATCATGTAACCATACAATCAGCAGTAGTAGTGATTGATTGTTTTTGAATGTCATGGATATACTGGATTCTCCTCGAGGCATCTACTATTTTATGGAGTTGTCTTCAAATGATGACTATGCAGGTCGCTGTGTGGAGTAGAACGTTTGCTGCAGGAATCATTTAGTTTGGGTATAGAGAATTACTTCTAACATAGTTGCATAATTATACCTGACTCGTGGCATCAATAAAAGCAAAGTGTCGATTAATAACAAATACAATATCATTCCTATGAATTAGAATCTCTATGTACAACTATGCACAACACGCGCTACCCTTCGTTAGATACAATTATCGGGACCGAACTGTGGCGCGACAATGCTCTTCTAGTATCAGTTTATCAACGCCAATATTGCGCCCATCTATGAATTGTCTCGACCATTTGAGGAAACAACGCACTAACGCTATCGTTGATGAGATCTTGAAAAAAGTGGATGCTGGCCTCATCATCAAGATCCAATCGGAACTTTTCTTGTAACTGCACCAACGACAATGACGATGAGAAATAATACCATTCCTGCTAGAAAGTCGTTGGATCCGCCATCTTAGGAAGAGGCTAAAATTCAAAGCTACACAAAAATGGTAGATCCCCGCAGCAAAACTAACTCCATGTAGTGTCTCAGGTAGTAAAGATTAAAAGAACAGATCCGATCAATCTTTTCATATTCGCTTCTTTCTTGTTAGCATTAGGAGGCGGAATATATACTTTTTGGCTATAATACACTCCTCTTTCTCAACATTCTTGTTTAAAATGGGAATTTATCAAGATTTCTTTGAATTTAGCCTCATCCAACACCATTTAGGTACAATACGAGGAAAGTAGACTGACCTTTAGAATGCCCTTTTCTGGATCGGAAGCAATGTCAGGAATGTTTGAACCCGCCATTAGGTGGAAAAGATTCAAAATGAGGTTGCTAGACTTCCGAAGAATGTTATACGCTTCGCAGCAATAAGATTTGAACCTTGTATAGTATTGGCTGCAGCAAAAAGGAAAAAATAAAATAAAAAATGCTGCGAGTCACTTCGATTTTATGCAGTGAACCTGCAAGTCAGGTATGAAGAAGTAACCGAGTATCAGGGAACCATGGCATAGGTTGGGGACAGTTGCTCTGAAAGGACCTTATCCAGTAAATGGCATGTTAAAGTAAGGTGAACCAATAACGAAGACCAATCACTATATAAAGCAGCACCTTTCTGCCCCACCCATGGCTTCAACCATTTCTTTGCAGAGCTTCATAGGTGGTGGAAACGGCTTGGGATCTCGGCCCAATATGAAACCAAAATCCACATGGAAAATCCGTCCATCTTCCCTTAAAAGGAGATTGTCGAGATGCCTACAGAGCCAGAAAGAGGAGAAGGGTTACATCCCATGACAAACCATAACCGCAATATAACAAGATTACAGTATCACAAGTTAAAAGGGAAAGGTTCAATCAACAATAGCATAAGCCAGGGACAAAATAAGCAATCGGCAAATGGCATCGGATTTATCAGGCAGAAATTATTCAATTACCTATCTCCAATGCCCAGAATATATGTGATAACAGAGTAACCAGCACAGCTCTTTATAAACGTTTCAAGACAAGTAGCAGTTATTCCAAACGGTCCCTCCTCATCCGGATGATACTTCTGCAGAAAACCAATGATACTTCGATTTTCTGACAAAATCTGCCCATGAAGCAAAATATTTTCATCAATATTATCAAGTTATGGATTTCTTGATTTACAAAATAAGCTCATCAAACGGGAGTCATGGACTATAACATGTAAATCGGGAAGGGGGAACATAAACCCAGAAGATGCATACCTGTGCTAAAGAGCGTGACGGTATAAACTCCATCATCCCTTCATCTTGTCCTGTAGCCAAGACTCTATATGGGGTCAAGTGAAGGTCTAGATTCTCCAGTTTGAGTAAGCGATCCATAAGCGATACCATCTGGACAATCTAAGACGCCAATAACAGGGGATCAAAATTTTGAAAGGCATTATTAAGCTTTATAAAATGCACATGCAATGGTTAATTCCTACCAATTGATCTTGCCGCAGATCATCCCCCTTTTTAAATATAATCTCGCAGGTTTCACCATCAGCAGTACCGAAAGTCAACTTCAGAGGATTTAATGCGCTTTTAAAAACTATACACTTAGTAGATATGATACCAGTAATGAGAACTTCAGGTGCCACCGGTGATCGTATAGGCTGAAAGAACAGTAAACGATTAGACATGTCTCCATAACTTTGTGTACGTACTCGATCGGCCAAAGTGGACAGTCTTCAAGAGAATGAAACATCGTGAAAGATGACCATCTAATCAAACAAATACCTCTTCAAAATATTGCAGTTCACTAAGGATACCAGAAAGAAGCTGTTGAAGCTTCTCCTTTTTCCTTGATGTCGAACCACGAACATTACGGACATCCCTTGAAATAGAGCCTAGCTGAGCAGTCAGCTCTGTCTGCCGCATCAAACTCTGCCATGACTTGGATCCATCTTCCCCTCCATTGTCACTAGAAGACAACTTTGAAAAGAAAAGATTTACAAAATATTATTTGAATTCAGAAAAACATGCGACAGACCAGCCACAGTAGCTATCCTGGATACCACCTACAGCATTTTTTGTGAGATCACTAAACAAACACAAGCCTAGTTTATGCTCAGCACACCAACTAAATTAGTCAACTCACTCTTAATCACTTTTGTGTCTGTGTATATATTTCCTAAGGAAGGTGCAACAGAATTATGTCCGGAGAAACTAAAGTATATTAGCCGACCAACATGCTGTCAGTAAAACAGATAGAATAGAACAAGGAGGGAGAGAGAGTGCACACCTTTTGCATATTTTCTTGTAGCATATCATATGTGGAGTAAAAACGTTTTGCATATGCAGGATCATGCAATTCTACGGTGACATACCAGCGTAGAAAGCTTGCCAACTCAATGTTCCTAAGAGCTGTTTCAGTATAAAATCAAGCATTCAGATGAGACCATACACAATTCAAGATACAAGCAGAAGGAACAAGATGGAAGGTATTGTTATACAGCGTTGGACAAGGAAATGAGATAAACAAGATCGATCTGAGCGCTCAAAACGAAGGGCTTGAACTAGTTGAAGAAGATAGCACTGCAGCTCTTCATCTTCAGCTCGTTCGAGAATGCTTACAGCATATGCACGTACCTGTTAGATGGTCATTGCAACACATACATTATTTATGATGAAAACCAGATGATAGACAATGCTACAATCAATTTCCATCAATTAACATAGACACACCCACGTCTACCCCAAAGCTTTCTCATCAGACAACAGCAATTTCGGTGAGCGAAAGAAGTTGAAGCCACTGAAACTAAAGAAAGTATGAATAGAATTTTGCCAAACTCAATTCAGACTTCACAATGTTAACTGCAACAAAGTAATTTGAATACCCCTCACAAGTATTAAACAGAAATTTATAGTGGAGCTTAGAAAGTACGGCTACAGAAAACAGCAGCTGCTGTTTCAGCAAACACAAAACGACTGCATTTCTATAATTCTATGACCCTTGAATGACTTTGAATTCTACTTACATCATTACCTATGCGTAAACACTTGCACCCTGCTTGTCTTATCTTCAAGCTATTAGATGCCAAGGATGGATGAAAATAGTGTAGAAATATAAAAGGTGCTAAACTGACCTCTTCACTTTCGAACAGAGGAGATAATAGCTCCAAAGCATCGCAAACATCAATCATTTCCCATTTTCCCATTAACTCTGTTGCCTGTTTAGCTTCCTGGAAATGTAAACACCACCGACAGCCAAAAATGAGAAATAAATTGGCCAATAGCAGAGGCTAGCTTATCTCATAATCAAGGACTCAACAATCAAATATTCACATCATATTTGAAAAGGCTACAAGTCTTATAGTCTCCGGACCTGAAGATCACTCCACTCAACACATCGAAGAAACTTTGTGAGTGCCTTCTTTTCCGACATCAATGAAAAACGGAACTTCCACAAGAGCTGCTTCTCATCTCCACTCAAAGTTCTTGTCGGTGGATACTTTAGTATTCTCTGTATTGACCTAAGCAAGAAGAGTTTTGATATAGGACCACCGTGAAAATTTAATAAATACAGCCATCAGAACATCAACTCCACACACTCCATCGTTGCTAACATGTGAAAACAATTCAAAAACTGGATGATCAGAACTTACTTCTTTTCATTGGAGCTGGGTTTTAAATCCCGGTCAATAATGCCACGCGTTAAACTTCTAGCTAGCTTTATTTGTTTGTGCTCAGAGGGATTTATCTTCCCCACCTCTGGGTCCCAAACCCAAACAATATCATTTGCTGCACCAACTGGAGGAGGTAGAAAAACATTTGCTCCAGATTCCTGCATAATCAAGTGATATGACTTGCCATAAGATAACCAAGATACAAGGATTAAGAAAAAAAGAATTTATACTGAACTGTTTGACATAAGAATTATGCATCAGACAGTTGAAGACCTCCCAAGTCCCAATTGCTTGCATCAAATACTAATATACTTGATCAGATATACACAACTACCAGGCATAAGGTAATCTAAAAAGGGACAACAAATGTCAGTTTCCGGATCCAAAGATCAGTTTCAATGATTTAAATGAACTAATCACTCAAAAAACTTATTCCCAGGGAATTTCTTCCAACTAATAACAAATATCAAAGAATTGATATATATGAAAGAACAAAACAAGCATCATATTCACTTATCAAAAGTTTATCATAAATTATGGCAAGGAAAGGTTTTGTTTTCTGAAGTTCTGTTTTTGGTTTGGTTAGTCAAGACTAGCTCCTGAGCGACGTCTTTATAAAGTTAAATCACGAAGAAAAGATTACAAAGTTATTCATCGTATCTAACTAATTACTAATACATTTGACTGCAATTTTATTTATAAAAATTCTGAGCATTTGCGAAATCTTTGGAGTTCTAAAATGCAATGTCACTAGTTATTTCTAGAAGTTGAAAACCCAACCGAATTTAAAAAAGGCGTGATTCAAATTACCGAGAGGATCCTACGGTTTCGAAGAATCGACTAAACAAATACTAATAAATGAGGCATTTCCATCGTCGAGCACTTTTAAGGCCTGAAACATTCTAACATAACTTCTAAAGCTTTCCTGTTAGAGCACGGCTAAAGTAACAGTATCATCTCTCAACAAGTCGACCCTGTTACCAACAATTAAGTAAAAATAAGAATTTTATTTTTTAAAAAAAAGCTGCATGCTACCTGATAGACAACTTGGTGCTCAAAGCTGCAGAAATCGACAACAATATATAGATGAGAAGTTTTGCTCCCACAGCTTTCACGTTCTTTGATCTTCTTCATTGATTGAAATGCAAGACGATCAAGCCAATCTATCCGTTGGATTTCCCCCCTTTCATACTTGTTCATATGCTTTTCTAAGCGGTCTAGTTCCCCTCTCTCATGCCTCGGGACCTGCAGGAGGCTAATTCCTTTCAAGGGCAGGCAAGCATATCCTATCATAATGATTTTCAATGGAAAAGAAAATACTAATAACCTTTCCAGGAGTCGCTGAAGGAACTGTACCATCAGCTTCTTTCCCAAACCAAAGCCTAAGCTTTTGCTTCCCAGTTCTAAGTTGTTTCTTGTTGTTAAAAAGAAGAATAGTAGCTCCACCAACAAGACCTTCATCTTTTCCACGAGAGACATCCCATACCTGGATTTCAAGCACGAAGTAATAGCCGAAAGACCGATTTAGTGAGGCTACATCCTTGATCAACACATGTTGGGACACTTCAGAAATTAGACGATGAACCCTCCAAAAACACAACAAACCAACTAAGAAAAGAAGTGTCAATTCGAAGGAATATGGGAAATTATCGAGGTGGAATCTGATAAAAGTGGGATGTTACCACAGGTAAATGTTGAAACATGAGAATATTTGGAGACACTACAAAACTCGGGCATCCATTTGACATTTCCAGAATCATGCTGGTAAAAGTAATGGATGACTTGTCAGTGGTTTATACACAAAGGAAGGAGATTTACGCTTTGCAGCAATACATTAGGAAAAAAAATTAACAACTAAGGCCCAGAAAAAAAAGGAAGATATAACATATAACAATAGCATTAAGCTGGTAACAGATCACACGAGAAAAGATCCATTCAAAGGAGTGCAGAAGGTAGAGGAAAAAGGGATGAACAAAAACCAAACCGGAGGCAAAACTAGACCAGGCAATATGCACTCTATTATGAAATATTCCGCACTCAAATATCAGCCACATACCCAGTACAAATATCTAGCTTACCGTGAATGCCAACTGCGATTGGGCAGTGAGGTCTCGGTACTTTGTGCTCAATGTGATTAGCTCATCCCAGGAAAAAGTCTGCCCAGATTCCAACCTACGGAAAGATGACTCAAGCTCAAATGGAAAATAGCAGAATGATCTGGACTTTTTCTTACCAAAGATTAATATTGCACACCATGGTAGGACTGCCTAATTTGACTGATCTTTTACTAACGATACTCTGCCGCATCACTTGCCAACATAATGTCAAACCTAATAAGCTATGAGGAAGATCCAACAAGCAATCAGCACTCAGCCAACAGTGTTCATTAGGAGGCAATGAGCTGTGTCAAATTATGTGTACAAGGAGGCCCCAACTGCCTTTTAGACAAAAAGCCCATTATTTGACCATGCAACATAGATTTGTAGAGCAAATTTATGGGAAAAATTGGTATTTGGCCTTGAAAGACACAAATACTAATTTTGTTTCAAAACCCATACAGATATAAGACAGCCTTATTTGACAGAATACTCGAACCAATGAATCAAACGGACAAATGCATAATGAATATTTAGGACGAGGTCGCACCTGGTTCTCATGGGAAGCCCAAAAGGAGCGCCATCAATATACAAGGCGCACTCTACCAATAATTCTGCCCTTCTTTCTTCAGTAGAGAAACCTACCTCTGCAGTATTTCCCAGTATTATTGTGAAGATAGAATAAATGTCGTAAGCCTCCTTTCATGAGTTTAAGCTTTTGGTACGGTTTGACAGGAGTGACATGAAATCCTTTCGTATACATGTGGTATGTGTTAAGATACAAATAACATTGTTGACTGTTTATCATATATTTAAGCTCTTGGCATTGTTGGATTTTCAACCTAAGCTCTATTTATCCGCCTTCAGGACAACAACTAAAGCAACAAAAAAAAAATCGAACATTCATCTCATTTTATGAAAGTTCACACCGATAAGACCACATCCCTGCCGTCTACATCAGGAACTTGAATAACACCTGGATGACCTCATCCATTATATCACATCTCCTAACTATCTCACCTCTCAAGCTATGAGTCTTCGTCTTATCTTGTAAGTATTAAAGTTTCACTTAGCTATCCAACACTATCACCCACATACCACCAACACTACACCAATACATAAACATAAAATCCGATTGGTCGAATTACAAATCCAAAGCCTCATTCTCTCCACCAAACAACTGCTTTTTCATCATGCACCAACAAGATCACAGCACCACCAGCTCCCTTCCATTACACATATATAATTCCAAAATCCTAATCACCACTAGCCAAATCTCACACATCGCGATATTCCAACAACAAGTAACATTACACACACAATCAGCTTACAGAATCAATCTGAGAAAAAAGAAGAACAAGCATGAATCCGAAACTTACCTGATTCGGCAGCCTTAGATGGAGGAAGAGATCCTTCGAGCCTGTCGATTCGAAACGTGACCGGCAAATTGATGTCGCAGGACAAAAAGAATCGGAACTCGTTGCTGCTCATCTCGCCGAGATCACTCGCTGAATTCCGAGTATCGATCGATCGATTAGGGTTTTGTGGTGGCGTTCATACTCGGAATCGGATGGCGATGAGGATCGACTCGGCGCCGGAGACGGCGGAGATGAGGTGGAGAATGCGTCGCTGGTGGCAGTTTCCGGCGAGTAATCTTCTCTTTGATTTGGCTGCCGGCGGCGATCGATCACCGAGCGCCGAGTGTGAGTAGCTTAACGTGTTCTGTCATCTGTGTTCACTTGGATATTTTCAGGTTAGCAACTTCGAATATGTCACTCGTATCAGGGCCTCGTTTCGAGGTTACGTGATGTGTGGAGAATGTTTGATACATTAATTATAATCTTAAATAGTTTTTTGAGTTAAAATTATAAATTATTTGAAATTATTTTTATATAAAGGATTAAAATTATTTTTAATCAAATAAAATAATTTAAAATTATTGTTTTATAAAACAATAACTAAAAATTACAATAAGTTACTCTATTAAATATATGTTACTTCAGTTATATTTATTTTGCTTTGATTATTCGTTATCTTTTATTAATTGAAATCATTGGGTTTCAATAATTTAAGAATAACCTCTGTATTTTCAAAAAAAAAAAAAAAAAAAGAAAAAAGTACATATCTTCCAAAGAAAATGTATATGGTGGGATATACGAACAACGAATGATATGCAGGCATGAAGCACGCACCAAATACAGCACACTCTTATATCGTACCGCTGTTGCCAGGTCCTGGACGAGTCTGGCGAGATACACTGTATTTTTGGGATAATTCTTGGTTTACAAACCACCAAATTGGTTTACAAGATCCGGATCATAAAGATCCATGAAGGGATCAATGACAAACATACCAAACACCTGCAAAATAGCACACCAAGAGTATACAAAAACACTGTGTTTCGAAGTCATAGTCTGCTTAGCTTCGATTTAACATACAGAGACAAGAAGTACACAAAAACATAAACATTCGATTAAACTATCAGCACAGCAAACAGCTTTAGTTCAAAAGTGTTCTCACTATCCAACAAACGATGCACGAGCCTACAAATCACTTCAACACTACCCTCTGCCTCTGTGTGTGTAATTAAGCGACGTTTAGGACTGTGACAACAGTGTAACCCTTACTGCCCTGATCAAAATAGTAAGAGAAACTAGCCCGATCAGCAAGCCATCTCGATCCAAACCCAAACACGATGAACATGCATATAGCGACTACCTTGTCCATGACTTCCTCCAATGTAGATTCACGGTGACAAGTCACGAGCAGCCTAGGAGAATTCACCTGGTCGGGAGCCCCATAGGAAGTTGGCATAGACGTGCTCTGTGAAGTCCACCACATCCAAAGACAACCACGACTGCATCCGATCAATCGGGCATGCTCTTAGGTCCGTGCTGAAAATGTACCCAACAGCTTTCTACCATATCCCTGCCGTAGTTAAATTTCAGCCATGGTAAATTCATATATATTTTGACTCACAACATATATCAAGTAAAAATCTAAAGCTCTGTACTCATTAGTTATGTAAACAACTTCGATACCCACATTTATATGCTGAGTGTATGATTCTTGAGGGAGATCATCTGAGGCTTCAACAATGGGAACAGAATGGAGAGAACCGGTCCGCATACACCTAATCGCATCGATTTCTTTTGTACGATCAGTAACTGAGAAAATGGTGGTAGTAATAGCTCCTATACCTGCAACGGTTCATGATAGCACAGCATTGAGCTCTGTTGCGTACTGTTTGACGAACTCATGGACTCGTGGTAATAAAAACAAAAAGACAGAAAAGATATGAAGACGTATAAACGAAAATACCGTTTGATATGGCGCCCATATTTTTTTTTATAAGTGACGAAATTATTTTACTGGGGCTCACCGATTTGCCATAGTCAGGGGAGTATCCTGCAAACGAAACTCATATACTCTACGTTACTGAGTTTTATACTCATGGGTTATATTTTCCGTTTGCAGAAAATCAACAAGTTGATGATAAAGTCCTATAGAATGAGGACTACATGCATATAGCTATCTCACGTTGGTTATCATGTAACTAAACTGATAGATTTTAACTTACTGGAAGCTTATTGGAAGCTGACGTGACATCATATGTAATGTGACTCGTTATATTTTGGTTGCTAAAAATAGACTGTAATTTTGTGAGGTAAATGTTACTGTCACAATTATGTAATATAACTGCTTAGGTGATTTTTTCTCTAAACCCGTCCGGGTTACTTGGGCTTGTCACGGAGTGGATCCGTGACGGCATAACGCTTACGCGCCGTCAAGAAGTGAAAGTTGAGGTTTTACATTAAATGACAACGAGCAGCGTCTTCAAATCCTATAATATAATAGGATATACGTATTAAGACACACATTTTTGAATCATTGTTCACGTTATACAGTTAGGTATATTTATTCGTATTTCTTAAAAAATCGTCATAGTAATATTTTATGGTGGTGCCAAGATTTGAGAAAAATCTTTGATACTTATTTCTATAGTGAATGATGATGATTTTATGTATTTATCATCATTAGAAGTGTTTGTGAATATTTAGAGTTGTTTCAGGGTCAAAACGGTTCCTTTCAGGATTTTGTCCAACATGATCCTTCGACACGTTTAAATCTATAACTTCTCATATATAGTTCTAAAAAATTATTTCATAAAATTATATATAAATTAGACTGTATAAACTTTTCATAAAATCAGAGTTTTCATCATGAAACCTTACTAATAATAGTAATTTATTCGTTCAAGTTTATATTAAGCTAAATCAGACAGCTTGACCTTACTTCACTAATCAGTTCATGAATGCTTACATACAACTCCAAATCTAGATTTGTAAACTTTCAAAAAACTAGATTTTAAGGGGCTTTCCATTGATATAAAATCCATTTTTTAACTCTTTCTGTGTAATTTCAGATTAAGTCACAAAATCAATGCTATAATCAGTTTTGATGTATATCTTTAGATTCATAACTCTAAATCATGATCTATCAATTTTATCAGAAATTAGACATGTGGGGCTTCAACTTATATTAAAATTCAAGTTTATCACAAAGCTTATGAATTTCATAAATTTTCAATCAAGAAGCTCACCTCTTCAACGTGTTTCGACATTGGATTGAATGGTATGATGTGTTGGTTGATGATGTCGTAGTTTGGCCACTTTGTTTCCTCTTCTTAATCATGAAAAGATGGGAATGAAAGGAGATAGAGAAGAGATGGTCCGAGGTGATGAAGATGTTGCAAGTGAAAATGAATGATGATGTGAATATGTGTAAGATCGAGTGTAAAGAGAAGTGAGTGAAGTGGAAGATGGGTGGGAGGGTAAGGTGATAGTGAGTGAGGGAATTTAAAAACAAAAGGATGATAAATCCTTTATGTTTATGTATTAAGATTTAATTTATCCTTATTCGATATATTTTTATCATGATATCGATAAACAAATTTTATAACTCCATAAAATAAATTATGACATTCAATAATTTATAATTTTTGTTATTTATTGGATAATAATTTATTATAAAATTTTCGGGATATTACAGCATCCGACGACAAATGGAGAGCGTACGTTCCCAGCATGTAGGAATGGGATCCTCGGTAGTTGGGAGTCCAACAACATACTATCCGGGTCGTTGGATTTTCGGTTCGAGTTTGTTTGATGATTTAGAGGTTATTTTTGTTTTTCTATTGTGTTTTTCATGAGTATAATTTTTTTACGAGGTTATTTTTTTCATTTTTTATGAATGATATTTTTTTAAAAGGGTTTAAAGTTTTTTTTTAGATTTTTTAAAATGCAAAAATAAAATAAAAAATAAATCAAAAGGCAGATAGTGCTGTTGGTTTTCAAAGACAGAGGATCCCAGTCCGTGTGAAGGAAAGAGATCCCCTGCGGTTGGAAGTCCAATAACACGCGATCCGAACCTTCGGATTTGTTTGATGATTTAAGGACCCTACAACATATTCCTCTGCCACATTTTCATGTCTTCCACCGAAAACACACTATATATATATATATGTTTTGAAGTCATAGTCTGCTTGGCTTCGGTTTAACATACATAAGACAAAAAAAATATACAAAACCATAAAACATTCGATTAAACTATTAGCACAGAAAACAGCTTTAGTTCAGTAAGTATTCTCACTATCCAACAAAACATAAGATGCACGAGCCTACAAATTACAGCAACACTCGACAACCTTTTGCCTCTGTGTGTGTAAGCGACGTTTAGGACTGGGACAGCAGTGTAACCCTTACCGCCCTGATCAAATCAGTAAGAGAAACTAGCCCGATCAGCAAGCCATCTCGATCCAAAACCCAAAGACGATGAACATGCATAGCGACTACCTTGTCCATGACTTCCTCCAATGTCGATTCAGGGTAACAAGTCACGAGCAGCCTAGGAGAATTCACCAGGTCGGGAGCCCCATGGGAAGGGTTGGCATAGACGCGCTCTGTGAAGTCCACCACATCCAAAGACAACCACGACTGCATCCGATCAATGGGACAAGCTCTTAGGTCCGTGGCTGAAAATGTACCCACCAGTTTTCTACCATATCCCTGTCGTAGTTAAATTTTAATCGAGGGTAAATTCATAATTAGACTCACAACATATATCAAGTAAAAATGTAAAGCTCTGTTCTCTCGTTAGCTATGCAAACAACTTTGAATTACATAGATTAAATTTTTAGATCAGTTCTCACATTTATAAGCTGAGTGTTAGCTTCCTGAGGGAGATCATCTGAGGCTTCAACAATGGGCACAGCATGGAGAGAACCGGTCCGCATACACCTAATCGCACCGATTGCTTTTGTGCGATCAGTAACTGAGAAAATGGTGTTCGTGATGGCTCCTATATGGGCAACGGTTCGTGATAGCACATCCTTGAGCTCTGCTGCGTACTGTTTGACGAACTTAACGATGTCCATTTGAGTCACCATTTTGTAGCTCGATGATGACTCTACCAACTCCACCCCGGCCACATTGTCCATGCTGCTATCTAGTGGCACCATTGCCCGGTGAATCCCCTTGCTAAACACTTCCATACAGTCTAAGATGCTGCATTAAACATATATAGATCAGGAAAAGAAATTAGTACTCCGTATCTCATATGAACCTCAATGGTTCCACCAAATTTGGATTTGGGTTTTTTAATAATAGGTGCATACTTCACAATTAATTGATCCCATAGAAATGACTAAAAGAAAAGAGAATTTGATCACAGAAATTTTATTCTTAAAAAATAAGACTATATTAAACTTAACAATTAATCTTAATCTAAAAAATTTTAATAAAAAATTTAACAACGACAGATATCGAATTACCGATCTCATAATTATAAAAGATTAATCAATCTATCAGGTGTCAATCAATGACAATACTAAGAGCAACTACGATGCTTCTTTTTTTCCACCCTCAATCTCTTGTTTCGAGGTTCAATGCCTCAAAAAAAGACCAGAATGATATAAAGGATCTCCCACTATAGTTGAATAGAGTTTTATTCAAAACTCCTTTGTGTGAGTTTGCTCTTGAGGACCTCATCCACTATTCATCCTTTTTTTCCCCTTTTTGGGTCATCTGAATTTCATTTTTCTTTTTTTCACACAAATCCTTCTCTATTCACGGACCCCAACAAAAACCCATTGTGGAAATTAAACAACTTAAACGTCTTGATTTATTGAGTCCCTTCATAAGTGTCCTTCATGTCATCTTTTATGGAGATTGGCCTGATATCCAATATGGATGCTCCAAGGCAAGAAAGACAAATTGGACAAAAATACCTAGTATTAGGACCGAAAGTCCAGAGGCTAAGGCTCTCGAGGCAACGACCAATAATATTCGACACCGGCACCGTCAACCTTTGATCAAGACCCGACACTGATTCCCCGTCCCCTCTGTCATCATCTCCTGCAATATGTGCAAGGATATCAAGCATAGTAACCATACCAATATAATGCTTCCTAACAGCGCCCGTGTGCTTATCCGACTCCATGATCATCGACCCTCCTGCACCGATCCATTGTCCTGGAGGCGCCGCCACGGGCACTGCGACTACCCGGTTCGCGACGAGGACGTTCATGGTGTGGGAAAGTGAGGCTGTGTGTGGGACCTCGACGAGTCTTCTCTTTTTCTCTGCTATCTCCCTGATCATCACTTTCTTGAAACCCCATAAAAGATTTCGCTGCAGGCTCTGATCATTGTGATACTCCATATCAAGGCGCCTGAGCTAGCTAGCAGCTGGAAAATGGCAATATGGTTTTCTGTTTCTGTGTATTTCGTTAGTTTATGGGTTTGTTTTTGAATTTATCTGAAGAAGTGCGCTCGTGTCAGAAAGTGTGACAATATGCGTGGAATTTTGACAGTGGTATATGTGTCTGCTTCCTGGCATAGGGAATGACCCAGTTGATTATAGTAACAATATCCTATATATCGTTGCTTTTTCCAGTCCTATGCCTTTACTGTAATATTTTTGAATTTTAAAAATACTTAATCCCTCTCAAATTAATCGAAATATCGAAAATAAGAGAATAAGATATGCAACAAAAACATCCGTATTGGGAAGCATATATCAATAGATCCTGCTTATTTATTTCCCCCCTCTGAATGAGAGTTAAATGATTGAAACATGTACAAAATCTTTAGCCCTCACATCACACAGTTGTGAAATGAATTACTCCGACAATTATTGGCAGCAAAGATATGTTACAATCTGTAGCTTGCCCTTCAGGAAGGCTTCTGCTACGTACAATTTTGATACAGTGAACTCAAAACTCAATTGCAGAACTAGAATGCGATCCAAAGCAACCTGACTACTTCACAAGGTTATCACAGACGATGAACGAATAGTTGATAGCATTGTCGTCAAACGAATCTAGAGGCGCTCGCTTAAGCCCTCGGCAATGCAATATGATTGGACAAGCATTTCAGCTTGACCTGGGTGCTACGTGCACTTAGACCTGAAGCTTTTGTTTGGGCATTAAGCAAAGGCCTTCACACTTTGTGGGTCTTTATATATTCCACAGCTTCCACAAGCTTGGCGGGCACTAAGGCCGGCGAGGAAACTTGGAAAAATCTGGACGTCTTCGTTCCATATAAGCTGTCTTGCCTTCATTACCTTCCTCGGTTCCATAAAATAAAAGTGTCGCATTTCCACCAAGTTCCTAGACGTGGGAAGATAGGTAAAATTGGTAGATTCATCTCTAAAAGGTTGACGTCATTTCAGATGAATGCTGATGATATGACTGAAGGATGAAGGTACCTGGAGTCCAGCATGGCCATCATCGGCTGCATTTATAGCTGATTTAAGCACTCGGATAGCAGTCGGGCTGTTCCTCAGGATCTCACGACACCATTTGACAGTTTCTTTCTCTAGATTGTCCAGCTGCATGTGATTTTAATCCTCATGAAATCGTCTACGGAAAACAAGAACTCAGCATAAAACATAAGAACAACTAGAGATCCCTATCAGCACAATGTCATGTAGGTCATGCTAATCTAATATTCAAGCGTAGTAGAGAACTAACTGGCACCACAGTGTTGATCAGCCCCAATTTTTCAGCCTCGGAGGCAGTGTAGAAACGAGTGAGAAACCACATTTCTCTTGCCTTTTTAGGCCCAACCTGTACGAGAAAGCATGTCAACATGGCGACAGAAATGATGACATGAAACTTTACACAACTATAGTGCAGCACAAAAACAAATCTATCCCCCTAGGTCATGTTTGGCACAAAGGGTGTAATCAGGATGTAATGCGGCCCATCAGTCTAAGGTCACTTATTCCTCACCAACAATACATCCTCTGTTTCACGAATAACCTACAACTGAACAATAAATCTTGGACAAACTTACCAAACGAGACATGATGGAACTTCCATAGCCAGCGTCAAAGCTGCCGACCTGCCATTACCCCAGATAGAGAGTATTCAAGAAAAAATACAGCTGATGGCTGCAATTAGTTAACAAAAGAGGTCTCATGTAGTCGAATACCTTGGGGCCAGTCTGACCGAAAATAGCATTGTCTGCAGCAATGGTCAAGTCACAAACCATGTGCAAAATATGCCCTCCTCCAATGGCATAACCAGCAACCTTAAAGGACATGACATAGTGAGTGACGAAGCAGCAAAGGCAAGAAAGGTAAAAGCACCACCATTCAGCATACCATTGCAATAACCGGTTTTGGAAGCCGTCTTATTTGAACCTGCAAAGGAAACCAGTATAGCATATTGAAGTAAAAACCTAACAAGGAAACAGAAACAACAAGAAAATCAATTCGTTCCCTGAAAAAAGTGAGTACCTGCAAGTCTAGAACATTTAGGCGACCAAAATTATCGAAGTCTGCGTAACCATCGCTTTTCCTTAATGCCTGATCGCCACCGCTGCAGAATGCTTTGGTTCCCTGCAAAACATGGCCATCGTGAAATCGTTTAACTAAATGAATTCATACTTGTTTTTCTTACCTGAGATAATTAATTCATTATGAAACGGCCGGTTGAGTCTAAATTGTCAAATTGCTTTTTATACCACAAGCAGAGACTATGGGGTGGACAGCAAATCCAGGAATCTAACATAAAAAGGTGACAAGCATTAGATTACAGAATGTCCATCGCCATGGTCATCAATGATCAAATCACCATCACATAAAGCAAGCGATTCAATTGAACGCATGTTCATATCCAAACTACCATGTTCATATCCAAACTACCAAAAATTCCTTCAACAGTTGCAAACGAACGTGAAGTTACCTTTCCTGTAAGAATAATGACCCCAATGGAACCGTCATCCCTGGCATCATTGAACGCCCTAATGAGCTCCTTAATCGTCTGCGGCCTGAATGCGTTTCTCCTCTCCGGCCTATTAATAGTAATCTATCAAGTTCAAACAAACACCACATCACAAACATTACCGAGTTTGAAAGTTGCTTGTAGCAGCTTATGCCTTGTAGTCATAGTTAGATCACAAAGCATAACCATAAACGTCAAACTATCAAAATAAGAAACACTTATAAGATAAAAATGAATCGAAATAATTCATACCTTAGCGATCCCTTCGCCGACAGATTTCTCGTAGATGATATCGACGAACTCCTTTCCGCACTCATCTGACGCCGGACTCCACACAACCGGCTCCGACGACACCTCGCCGTGAATCCTATGATACGCGTCCTTCATCGAGCTCGAAGCGATACATTGCTCCATCAATGGAGCATCGGAGTCAGACCTCACCGGAATAAGATGGCCGGCGATGCCGGCGACTCTCCTTGCGGCGACGCCGGCGGCGTCGGTGGGTCCCATTGGTGGATTGGGGAGGTGAGGGGTTGAAGGAGGGGTTTGGAGAGTAGAGAAGAGACATTGTTGATGATGATGATGAGATGATAATGTGGGGACCAGAAAGTGCCATGGGGGAGAGAGAGAGAGGATGGGGATGGATAAGGTGTGATGGGCAGCGGCGGCCCAAGGGGAGCGTAAGTTTCAGGAGTGCGAGGGTGTTGGGAGAGATTTATTCCTATCCCTGATCAAGAATCTCGAATTCTTAATCACAAGTTGCTAGTGATCATTAAGAACATCCTTTCTCGACATAAACTGATTTTGAAAAAAATCTATATTTTGGTAATCGATAAGTAACGAACAAACAATATATTAACAGCATGTTCGATTTGTCAAGTTAAAATTAATTAAGACGTTCATTACTCGATTTACATGACTATTTGAGTTGTCATCACTTGAGATCAAACATACCATCATTTAATAGGTCATTTTCACTCGTATATATTCGAAATATGAACTAAACTATAGAACTTCTTGTATGTATAACATATTGTATAAAAAATAATACATTATGCTCAAACCAACTTTACAACATTTTTCCATCTCGTTTTTATTTTGACAAATATGATTTTCTTTCTACAACCATGAAATATCGAGCTCCAGCTACTAAGTGCTTACAAACTTGCATCAAATCCTAAACAGTAGCATTCCCTAGGCATACATCTTTTATACATTGATTTGGCCAAATATGCCATAATGTCCAGTTTGATCACCTGCTAGTAATCACTGCCATCCAAAAAATAGAAAAATAAACCATCAAAGTTCAGCCGGAGAAGGAAACTCCTGTCTTGAGTCTGCAACCTGAGCGATCCTGATATCGCTTGTATTCAAGTCTTTCTGGTTCGACAAAAGGCAATCAGCTGCAGGACGAACTACACCGATTCCAAATCCGGTGACCGAGTTGCAGAAGGTCTCCACGGAGCCACCGTTGTCCCCTATGAGATTGACATTGTGGAGAACAATGTCTGAGCAGGGAACAGTATCGCTGCATGCAAACTTCATGGCATCCTTGCTTATCGTAGTCCCACTGATGTTCTGGTACACTATCTCGCTTATTTGGACCGCCGAAGTCTAGCAAATCAAAGAACATCTCCATGAGATCTTAGAATGGAATCAATGGATAGATTGCCTAACATTTGTCATAAGATGTGCATACATGGTGCATCAAACTTTTAACTTCTTATATGAGAATCTGCAATCATTATCCTTCAGATGCATACTGAATAATATTATGACACAACATTCTTTTTCTAAATAAATATATGACAGGAAAATTAGTCAAAAAATGGGCTCAATCCAGAGGTCATACTATTTCCTAGAATTGAACCTTGATCGTCAAGGTTATGCTACGATGTGACCCTGGTGAGATATGGCCGAAGTGACCAAGTTTGCTCTCCTATGTGGGGGAAAAAATTATAATAGTTCAGAGCACTGAGATTCTCTCCCAACCAATATCCTCGTTCTAGTTCAGAGTATGTCAGACACTAAGGTCGAGTGTATGATGATTTCATAGAAGCAAGAGTATCGTATTTTAAGAGTATAGAAGGTATTAAATCTTCTACCTGGTTCTGGCAAGCTATTGGAGAATCGCAGTAGAACTGATCAACAATGATAGGATTTGCGACATCTTGCATCCTCACATTCTCAAATCGTACTGCTTTGACATATCCAGATCCTCCCTAAATTGCCATGCCATAAACAAGAGACATGTCAGGCTCCACATCCGAAAAAGAACCAACAAAACACGATCGGCAATTCTGTATGACAGAAAGCTGATACTGTGATGCCAAATCAACATGTGTGGTTACTGAGAAACTCGAGGCAGATATGCTAAATTCTGCTTATCTTATTTGGATTACGATCACATTCCTTTAACCGAACAGTTGAACAAAACAAACAAGGTCTAAACAAGATAGACCTTTTCAGGATAAGTTGAAGTCAGTTTATAATCTTTGAGTAAGATTCAAAATGTCGATTCTCCCGTAAAAAAGGGCAAGATGAGATGTAGTGAAGATGTGAAAAACAGCTCTTTTGTAAAAAAAGCTGGGACAGCATTTAAATCAACTTCTACTTCTGTAAGAAGCTCTTTTGCATAAGCTTGGCCAAACATGAAACAACTAGTTCGAACACTTGCATCGAAGTTTATCTTTCCATGATAGTTCATATTTCAGAATAATTGCAGCTACAGGTTCCTTATCCCACAATATTTTAGAAAATGCATATCAATCATCATACTTGGCCAAAATTTAAGGGCAATATATAAGTTAGCCATCAGCTTAGGAAGAACGATTTCGGAAGGAAGTAAAGAACTTCTAGTTGCCATCAGCTCCAACTTCCATCCTTGCAGAAATAAGTAGTTTATCTTCAAAGTTTATTGAAGAAGTTGGTTTATACTTCTCTGTCTAACCAACTACCACTAATGGATGAATCATTAAACTTGTGAGGTTTCTAATCAGGGAAAACTTGTCATATATGTCCGAGGAACACCACACGTTACCTGCCAGGTTTTGATCCTGAGTCCGTTGGTCGTATTCTTGAGATACGCCCCATCAAGGACCACCTTTGTCACTACAGCTGTAGAGTTATCTTTCCCAAGGCTTCCGATGCTGTTGTAGCAGGCAAAAAAAATATGAAAAATACATGAATTAATGAGTTAGTAATGCTAATTGACACCCGTTAATAAACTATAGATAGCTGATTCAGGCACTATATGGAGTTCAAGATATACCTGATTCCGTGGCCCGGTCCACAATAGATAGTCTTCATCTTGATATTCGTGCTAGCATTTACGATCGAGATACAATCATCTCCTATTAGTCAGATCCAACATGAACGCTTTTATTCCTAGACAACTTATGCTGATAACATTAGAAATTAAGATGAAACAACCCCGTAACATGAAAGTCGATAATGCTTCAAGTTCAAAGTCCTAGAGCCTAGAAGCAGCAAAAATAAGGGCTTTGCAGTAGTATAACGTATAAATTACAGGGATACAAATAACAACCTAGACCTGAAAACTGTCGCAAACCAACCCCATTTCGCCTTATGTCCCCAACTAGGCTGTGAGAAAAATGCATAATTTTTTCATCAAGATAAGATATCATAATACCTGTTCCGATCTTACAGTTCTGGAGAACGACATTACTGGAGTCACTTATATGAATTCCATCAGTATTAGGACTGTCTCCTGGAGCTGAAATAAGCACATCAGACACTCTAACGGAATCACATTGAGAGATGACCAAATGCATTTGTTGGCTGTTCTGGATCATCAGACCTTTGACCCTGATGGCCGAGCTTTTCTCTATTGTAAATGCCTGCAGCAAAAAAGTAATAAGCTTTTCAATGAACCACTGGCTACTGACCTTCGTTATCAGGATTGATAATACAGAAAGAAGGTTATTCTTACCGATGGTGCAGCTTTACAAGGCTGTACGTAGAAGGAAACAATGTGTCAGTAAATGCCAATGGAAACGAAATACAAAAGAGAATCGCGGGAGTTGTTTAATTACATTGGTCTTGTTCTTTTTGCAAGACGCTGCCCACCATTTGCTGCCTGAGCCCTCAATAACACCAATACCGCGGAAAAGAACACCAGTCAGGTTGTAAAAATCTAACCAGAGCCTGGAGAGCTTCGGATTCCAGTCCTTCGGGTTGTCTGGAGCAACTATGGTTCCATCAATCTGCATGGCATCAACTGTGGAATCAATATGGTTGGCCAGATCCTAATCAACATGATGAATCAGACTTGATTACTTATAACTTCATCAGAAATCTAAAAGAAAAAAAAATCTGTATAATGACACTTGCCTCGATGATTAACCTCTTTGAGCACGGCCCTTTAAATCTCGTGGCATTTACAAGATAGGTTCGTCCTGGAGGAACCAAGAAAATCGCTTTTGGTATAGAGCAGGCCTGCACCCATGCGTTTATAAAGGCCTAAACATAATTTTAGGGAGAAAAAATGTGTCAAAGGTAGCTATGCAGATCAGAATATATCAAGCTGCTATGAAAATGCAGCAAATATTCATCAAACCATTCCAGAAACTACCTGGGTATCATCGGAAATGCCATCACCAATTGCTCCAAAGCTATCCACGCTCACGATAACCTGGCTACCAGACCATGTGCACTCTTCAAGCATATCGATATCAGCTGCTTCATGAACGTTGAAGCCTCCAAGATCTCTGAGCGCATCAGCTTCATCAAGGAGCCCATGGTCTGCAAGCCCAAGAACCGTCATCAACAAGCATAGGTAGAAGACAAAGAAGGAGCTATCCATGGTTTACAGTTTCTAGTTTACCCCAAGGACCAGGGATTTTGTATAAATGACAAATGCAATCAATTTCGACTTATATATCCATAGATAAGCAATCCGCATTAAGGGATATAATTAATGGCAGTATGGCGTTGCTTTGAAGTATATGAAGGAGGCACACTTTCTCTATGCCTACACTTCAAGAATAAGGGAAACGTTTTTCCTACATCTTCGCTTTACTCTTAAACCAGTACGCAAGTCATCACCAGTCAATCAAAAATACTCATGAAAGTTCCATGAATAGTGCTCCACTTACATAATACAACTTTCTGAATAAAGCATATGCTGGTTAGCTAGAAAAACTCTATCCGTTGCACAGTGTTTGACATGCGACAACGGAGGAAAATGAAGTAAGCAAAAGTGCATACCAAAAAGGAATAAAGGGAATATGTTGCTTAATTTCTACTATAACAGAGGAAAGCAGGCATCATGGAGAAGCTACTTCATTGCACTGTACAACTCCGGCTCCAGGAGAAGTGTGAAAAATACCTTTCTTTTGTTGCCAAGACCAATCTCATCTGTTTGCAAAAAGCACAAACAAACTCGAGCATCCATCATCGCTGTTCCAAGAGCTCAACAGCACGCTGCTGGTCTGGTACTTATACATGTAAAACTAGCACTTCTGCTTCGCCATCTACAATCTCCCTAATAACTCTTTCTGTCATCGCCATGTCTGAATAATGCATAAAGGATTCTAAACCTCCTACATAATCTCAAAGCAAGTAGACATGCAGCTGGATCTTCGGGCTCAAGCTCCAGTATGTCTTTCGCTACTCTTTGTCCAGTTACTTCATTAGCATGGGTTCTACAACTTCTGCAGCCGTAAACTTCACATAAATAATACTGCTTCAGCTCATCGCCTTCAGAGAGCAAACCTCCACAGCTTAAGAGATCAATCATCTATGATTTGGAGTTGCCAGTCCACGTTGATCCCATTTGAGTTTCATGGGATTGAACATTATCCTCACTTCCTCATCAGTCCATTACGTATGTGCAGTATAACTCCATGTTCTATTATGCATGCCAACTTTATCACGATTCCAGTCCACATTCAGCGCATTATCTTCCGATTCTATTCCAAGCACATCAATAGCAGAACGTCACACATCCTTTTAAAAACATAAGCATGAATGCCGCATTCGAGCCAAACGATTATGCTACCCCTTGAATAAGGAAATTTCTGTGAATCAAAATTCCTTCACCTACTATCAAGCAACTTAATCCACCTAGTCCTCACAAGTGTCCCGCACTACAGGACCTCTATGAGGTATTGCAGCATTCCGTTATTCGTTGTTACGTTCATGAATCTACGAGTCCAATAACATTCCACCTAACACATCACAGTTACAAAGTAACAGTAGTCGGTTTCTACAAAGCCCAGATTGCAGAAATCTTGAACCAAATAGACGAGTCAAAAATAGAATTCCAATGAGCCAAAAACAGATGAGTTAGTATCAAACCCTAAACAGAACACCGAATCAGCGCCGGACGCCCTTCACGATAAAAACCTGAATCCATATCAATATTTGAAACGCAAGACTAGGGATCTCATTAACCAGACGAGGGTTTTGGATATGTGTTTTGAACAATAGCCGGGCATTGGATGTATTAATTTAAATTCAATCTTCCAGATTAAAACCATGTAATTAGAATATGTGTCAAACCTGATAACAATGGATCTAATAATTATTGATCTCAATTAATATGTATGTTAATTTAAAATAAACACATGAAATTTGAACTTTTAACTACGTGACATATAAATTAAAACGAAAAAAAAAATATATTCCTCGAAGTATTGAATCCCATTACGTATGCTCCGCTGTAATATTTTATAGATTTTTTACACATTCGTTAACTTACTTGTTAGTCAGGTTTCATTATCGGCGTGAGGAGACTGGTTTCGTTCCTCTCAACATAGGACAACAAAAAGGTCGTCAATCTCCACCCACCGCAAGCCGGCGCCACCACCTCGCTGTCGCCGGAACCCTAGAAACCCTAGATCGAACATCCCCCACTCGATCCAACAATCTCATCCTCAAATCCACGAACCCACTCCAATCCAATTCAATGCCACGATACACGGACGAATCACCCGCAGTTCGAGTCTACACCGTCTGCGACGAATCAAAGTTTGTGAACTTTCCCCCTTTTCTGTTTGATGATTTTGATTTCGATCCGTGATTTTTGATGTGATTTTTGAATATTGGTTTCAGGTATTTGATAGTGAGGAATGTTCCGGAGTTGGGATGTGGTGAAGAGCTGAAACAACTCTTTAGCCAATACGGAGAAGTCGAGGAGTATGTGAATTTCGCAACCGTTGTTGTTTCTGTATATGGGTTTTCATGGTTTGATTTGAGAGTGTTCGACCATATAATGGGTGAGATTAAGTTGATACGCATGACATGAGTATGAAAGGATGTGGTATTGTGGTTGATCTCGTGTAGATGTGAATGAAGAGGGGCAGCGAATAAAGGGGATTGTGGAATTTTGATTTTACTTGATGTTTGTCTTTGAAGATGATTGTTGGGAGATGAAGATCGTGGCGAATAGTTTATGAGCTCAACAAGAATACCTAAGCTGTTGTTGGGTTCACATTGTTACCTGAAACCATACGGGGTGATTGTGATTTGATGTTAGAAGTGATATTTTTTTTCCCGATGGTTTAGTGTGTGAACCCACTTTATGAGAGCTCGTCCTTTGAAGTATTTTTTCTGCTATTTGTTTCGTTGAATTTGAGCTTATACGGTAGTGCCAATACTTGATCCATGACATCGAACATGACGACTTCTAGATGCTCTTTGCTCGATATTATTATCTCTGGCAAATTGCATGTCTAAGACTCATATGCATAAGAGCGCTCTTTGTATGCTGGTTGGGCGTGCTTTTACTTGTAAACTTCAAAGGAGGCTAGGGTTTGAGAAACTCGTAGAAGTTAAAGAGACCAGATCGAATCAGGTAAGAAGCGAGGCTGATATACTTAGATCCAAGGCTCAGTTCAATTAGGAAATCTGCAATACTAAGACTTGTCAATAACTCATTAGCATATGAAAAGCGTGAATGTCTCTCTTGTGGAACAAGTTCTTCTTGAAACTTCGGGATGTTAATCTGCCAGGATTAACCTGTATAATGACCTGTTTCTTATTTTCGTCATGTGCAGGTGTAAACCCATGGATGCTGACGAATGTGAACCATTTACCGATGTGTACTGGATAAAATTTTGCCAGATCGACAATGCTAGGTGACTCATGACTGAAGCCCATTCTTATGATTTCGGCATTTAACTATATTTCGCTGTTGACATGAGAAAAGTCACTGTGCTATGTTTAATAGTGAGGGCTATGAGTTTTGTAT
Source organism: Drosera spatulata (assembly GCA_035668315.1). NCBI lineage: Eukaryota > Viridiplantae > Streptophyta > Magnoliopsida > Caryophyllales > Droseraceae > Drosera > Drosera spatulata. Next base: position 19,714 of record JAOVYX010019379.1, on the reverse strand, counting down.
TTCAGTCTAACTAAATCATTTCTCTCAAGTATGAAGCAACTTGGGTCATCACTAATTTATTGATTTAATATCTATAGGTTCGCAAAAAGGAAGCTAGATGATTTCATTTTTCTTGCGAACAAGCTGCAGATCTCATATGCTCAAGACTATGAAAGTCTATCCGACACAAAAGAGAAACTAGAATTCAGGAGAAAAGAGGTGTTGTCACGACTAAGACGTAAGTTTCCTTTTCTGTAAATCCGAGGAGGATGTGATTTGTCTCATACAAACTCGAGCAATTTCTGTTCTTCAAGTAGTATGATTTAGGTACCTGAACTGATGCTTATGGTTGTGTCATTTGTTGCAACAGGTGGGAGCTCCAATAGGCCTGAGTCGTCTTTCTTTCGTCATTTGGCGGATATTACCGATCTTTCATCACCTGGAACTACCTCTGGGACACACTATCCTGACTATAAGCAAAGCTGGTATGCTTCTAATTAGTCATCTGGTCAGTGCTTTTAGGATATGATGATTTTGGAAGGCTCGTGTTGAAGTGAAATGGGTGAATTTCGTGTATTTAGGGATGCTAAAGAGTCTTATCAAAATTTCCAAGGGAATCATTCATTATTCACGAGGGTGTCCTCTAATCCGGTAATTTTTTATTTTTTCTGACATCTAGATTGAATCGGAGACTACCTTGTTCATTACTTCTTTTTGTTTCATCCACAAAGTTACGTGGTTGCATGCGCTTCTGTTTCGTGATATTTCTCCTTTTGACTTCCCTTTTTCACATTGTTTCATGAAACATCAGGACTATTTCTCCTTCTGACTTCCCTTTTTCACATTGTTTCATGAAACATCAGGACTATTTCACTTCACAATCGATGAATGAAACTGTTCGAACGGTGAGGGAAAAGCTCAATAAGGTGAGTGTTGTACACGATATGATTCTCATTGCTGAAGCTGTCTACTTTCTAGGTTTTGAATTTCGAATCTGACGCTTTGCCCCATGCCTTTAGATTGGGTCGAGCGCTTCACTTATACAACCTGGTCCACCTCCCAAGAAATCCCGGGTCGATAATAGACGAAGAATCTGACTGCTGTAAGTTCTTGTGCACCTCGGCTTAATATCGTAATTTTCCGTTTGCCTTTGTCCTCGATGGCTGTTTCATCCCTTCACATCTTGGTAGATGCTAGTTACAGTATTAATGCAGGAATAACCAAACTAGTTAAGAGTATTGTTTGTGTTGCTCAATTCGGGTTGTGGGCTCGAGCTCAGGAGCCCAGACGCTGATGTGTTGGATTGGTGATGTTTTGGGCCCTGGTCCTGACACGGAAATCTGTACGAATCAGAAATAAAAAATCCGGTTAGTCAGATCCGAGGTGGTGACCCTCAGAGATCGACTTCGATACTTAAGTCAGTCTCGGTCCAATAAATGAAGATAATGACTGAGTAGGGTTTAAAGAATCTTATCTCTTTGGATAGCAAATGAGAGTATTTATAGTATACTATGCACCCTTTGTATGGTGGATACTTGTCATTATCTTAAAAGATGATTGAATTAGTTATTCATGAGGTGTTATTTGGTCTTTTCTCATAGGTTTTTGGTTTAATGATGTTGGACCTCTAACCCATAGGATTGTTACCATTTTACACCAACGACTATCAACATGGTTGGTAATTCTTCCATATTTAAGATGTCCTCGGTAAAATACACCTAAACTACGCCATTCCTACTATCCTAGTGGAAAGACTTGTTGGATTAAACATACGGCATGATTTGTCGAGTCGCTCATAAATCTTAATATCATAAAATAGAATTGATTTGTCGTGTTTTCATTCCAAGATACTGATCCCTGTGAGGTTATAGAAATCTATATACAGATTTCTGTAAAGATACGGTGCCAGGTGGGCGATTGTGGTTCATCCAGGCAAAGCTAGGAAAAGTACCTTGTAGATACTACTTAGCCAATTCCAGGCCTTTGGTTTCCCCACTGATCCACATCGATCCTTCAATGACCCACCAAAAAAAGTGCTTGCATTCTACGAAACGCTACGTTTCAAGTGGCATCTAAGCATGCCACGCAGTGCACTGGTATTCAAAAAAATGCTACTAGGAAAATGAAAATTGTATGTTTCTCTGCAAATATCTGAAAAAATTGAGCACCAATCCTTTTCCTTTGGGTTCTCTTATCCCTTATTTGAAGATGAGGTGAGTCTATGGCCTTGGATTTCTTGGGTTTTTTTGGCCTTTCACTTGATAGCTAGTGGATAACAAAAGTGCTTGGTTCCTTTATGTATATATAGAGTCATAGTCCATCAAAATATCTTGCTTCTCAGTTCATATATTTTCTCTTGGGCCCTGTTATTTTTACCTCAAAATTTTTGTTTGTTTTGAAGATAGTTATTTGGTCATTTTTTTTCATTTCAAAGCAAAATGTATTGCAATAGCAGTGATCACCTCTCCCCTTGTTTGCATTGCCACCCTCATACCTACATTAGGATGGTGAGTTCACTTCCTCTATAGATTGGCCTATCTAGCCTTTTGCTATTTGTGTCGCGGTAAATAAATCTATGGTTACGCTTCTATTCGCGAGCCTGCTAAGAAATCGTATTGATTGGAATAGCGGGTATATCCATGAGTTTTTGTCGCAAATTGTTATAATTTGGTACTTATGTTGTATTCGATTGTAATTTGTTGTGTTATCTGTAGGTTCAACATCTTATTGAGAAGTGCTTGATTCTTCAAATGAACCGCGATGAATGCATCAGGGCATTAGAAGAGCACGCAAAAATTCGACCTGTGATCACTCTTACAGGTGCTCTCGTTATTCTGTATAACTAGCTGATGTTTGTACTTCTTGATCATCTGAACGTTGAAATGCGGTGTTGAAAATTTTGTATTTCATAGGACCAAAAATCATCAAATTATTCCGTTATGTGATGTGCAGTTTGGACAGAACTTTTGAAGGAGAACAGAGGCTTCTTTCAAGCATACTTTCATGATCCGTCTTCAGTGCCTCTTTGGAGTAAGCTCTCTTCTCCTTACTCTTGTTTCTTGTTTTAGTCAAATTTCCTTGGAAGGAATATATTTGTAGTTGTCTATGGTCTTCTCAGCGAACGACTACAGTTTCATGATAAATCCTTAGAAAGAGGTCGAATAATGCTACTTGCATTTTATTCTTGAGGAGTTGATGAATTATTTGCGCTCCAAGGTGTGGAATGAAGATACAAATGATGTTCCTGAGTCTATTGTCATAAACTCTGGCGACTAGCCTCCTGCAGGGTACATACTTGGAGATAGTTTGTTCCGATAAACGGAACACATAGAAGCGTATTAAAAACTTGTAAAGAATATGCAATCGTGTATCGTTTTGGGATAAATGGAACAATTTGATGTATCAGAAAATAGTAATTTTCTGTGGAAACTTTGGATTTGTGCAGGGAGAGATGTTGAACAATTCTCACCTGGGCTCTCAAGGGTGCAACAGCGGTGGTGATCGTTCATCCATTTGGTTCCAATAGGGCTTAGATTATGGTTCTGAGGGATCGAATTCTTCTATGTGTCGAGATTGGTTAATATTTTCGGTAATTTCTAGGTAGACTGGTGAGGTTTTCGAATTCATGACTGTAACTATGATATGTATTTACCAATGTGTTGAGCTTGATACGTGTGTAACATGTGTGATTTTGGTACTTGCGCAACTGTTTTGTGACATTGTATTATAGATGAATGGTTTGCGTTAAAAAACATATGGTTTGTCACATATTGTGGTTGAGATGGTTATCATTAGCGGAGCATTCATCTTATCTTATGAATACAAAAGCTGGATTCATTTGATTCACGAGACAAGAGAGTGGTGGCTTTCCTATTAAACAATAAACTTTGAATTATTAAGCGGATTTACTACAACGACTTACGGCTTTTTGTGTCGATTATATAACTTCACGCCTAACAAGAGATATCAGAACAAGTCCAATACTATATTCTATTTTGATATAAATAAAATTATATTTTATCAATAAATAGTATCAATTTGTTAAAATTTAACTACGTCGTTCCGGTGAAATTCGTGCTATAGTGACAAATCAATAGGCATAAGAATATCGCATAGGGTTTTTTCTTTACATAGGGATTTGTGCACCAATTTTTATGAATGGAAAAAAAATGACATTATTATTTTTATTTTTGGTGACGAGGGTGTCCGGACCAGCTCGCGCGCACCAAGCTTTGATCGAAGTCAAAGGACGTGGCCAACATGGATTTTGAGGCTAGTGGGATTCGAATTCAAGAACTTCAAGAAAAAGGTTGAGTCGAACACCACTAGACCAACCCAGGTTGGTTAATAATATTATTATTTTCATAGCTATATATGACAAACATTTGATGCTGAATTTGTATCAAATTTTATGTCAAATTATTGATATAAAATCATATTTTGCATAATCAATTTGGGTTTATCTAGTGATGTTCGACTTAATCTTTTTTTTTAAGATTCGAATCCCACTAACTTCAAAATCCAGATTGACCAAACTGCCCTTTCCAAGATACCACGCCATCGCCGCCACTATACAAACTGCCACCAACTATCATGCACTATTACGATCCAGCATCATGACCATTGACCAAACCGTATTAACTTCAATTCAAAACGACTGCCACCACCAGCTGCCTCGCCAAACATCAGCCATGCCGTCACCGAGATTGTCGATCTTAGTTGTCCTCATCATTAATTATGAAGTTAATGAACATAACTACAAAAATACAATAACATCAACGAAAAATCTAAAGGAAGTATTTACATCCTTCTCCGTCCCATATAAATTATGAAACATAATTAAAAATAAATGTTTCTGCCTTCCATTCCATTCAAATTACGATTTTTTCATATTTAATATTTTTTTCATATAAAAGTATAAAAATATTCTTATTTTATATCACATCAATTCACCCATCATCATTTTTCTTTTTTATTTTTCTTGTTCCTTTATCTCATATACTTACAAAAAGTTATCATTTTTTATTAATCCAACAGACACATAAATTATCATATCGAGTCAAACTGTTATAATTTAAATGGGATGAAAAAATCCATTATTTTTCTCTATCCACACATTCACATTTTTTCCCTACACTTACAAAAACACAAATATCAAAACACACTAATTTAACATATTAATTAATAATCATATCACTTCAAATTTTCACAATTTATTAATCACGGATGGAGTACAATTTAGATTCTGTGTAATGGTAGGCTTGGTTGAAAATGAAACATGTGTTCGCATAATAAAATTCCTCGTTCCCATGTAACTTTCAGTTGACGAACCCCGAGTCGTGATTGGTAGGTAGCTTATCAAACCACGTGACTACGTGTGTGAGTTCTTTATTGGCATTTTCGTATGCGTGGCTGCATTCACTCCTCAGCGAGTTTGCATGGATTGGATGGATGGGTACGCTGTTCTTATACACAAAAACCTCTCGTCCGCCAAACCTCATCATAAACTCGATAAATGTTTCTTTACGACCATAAAAATGGTGATACTTGCCAACTCCATATTCGTCCCGCGCCATCATTGACCAAGACGGGAAACCATAAAATACAACATTTACTTGGTATAGGTATATATATGTAGAGGACACAATAACCATATTGATGTTTGACATATCAAAATACTCAGATATTATCTTACTTATAATTAATCGATCTTTAACGATGTAACCTAAACATGGAAGATTTAATAAGACAAAACACATGATAAACTTGTTACTCCCTACTACGAGTCAATATTGTTACGAACGGATCTGTTAATTATAAACACAAACAATAACAAGTGCGTAAAATTAATGAGATAAAGATTTTTATGTGGAAACCCTTGCGGGAAAAACTACGGTCGTCGACGACGAAAAATCCACTAACCAAATGAGGAAATACAAAATGAGCTATACTTAAAATATTAAAAATCTCACAATAAAGGATAGAGATAATAATCTCTAAAACAAATCCCTTAAACCCTTATGTATATATTTGACACCTCACTTCTCTCCTTCCTTATCTGCTCTCTGCCACTCAAACTTCTCTCCTTCTCCTTGGCTCACTTCCCTTTATCTCAATCTCCTCTCCCTCCTTTTCTTCCTATACCCCAAAATTAGACACGAAGAAAACATGAACAAACTACGCAGAGAAACCACGCGGGGAGGACGTGGACGCGCTCAAGGTTCATCTCCAGACATAGGCCTAATCCAAGATTAACGTATTATGAAACAAACAAGGAAAGGATCTGTAGCAAGGAGCCAATGTTTCTTTCAGCAAATTGAATTACAACAATAATCTTAGTCTAGATTCGAGCCCCTCTCAGCATACGATTGGGTATATTCAATATTGCCCTTTTTCGACCCTACCCACACACAAATTCACCGAATTCCAATCTTTCGTCTCCCACCCGTTTCTTCACCTTCCCTTCACTTCCCTTCTCTTCCCTTCCAATTTTGTCCTATTTTCACATGGACCCTCGACGTGTGAATCATCGATGTCTCTCCAAATCTTTGATACCCACATGTAAGAATCACAAGAAAGATCGAATTTGATTTCAAAAACACACAATTTTTTCCGGGGTGCAATTTTGGTGGGTCGTTTTCATTTTCGAAAGTTTTTTGACGGGTAGGTCTGTAGGTGGGCAAAAGCCTCATTTCTTCCTCTTTGTACCATTCATTTCTTCTCATCTTTATCGCTTCTGTAAAGAACCTGTATGGGATTTGATTAGTAAAGGGTTCTCACGATTTTGACATGCTTGCATTGCCCTTGTTGATTCTGTTCTGTGTTCTTGCATGTAAGAAATCTGGTTGTGTTGATTGAGATTGTTGATATGTTGTTCAAGTTCGAGTGGTGTGCAATGATTGATGTTAGAGGGTTTGTTTTGTGATGATTTGTGTATATTGGAGTTGTTTTCTCTGGTGCTTTGGGTTGTGCATTTTGTATTGAGTGTAGTTTAGGATTGAAAAGCTGAGTTTGCATTGGATTGTGTGTTCTGTGACTGTGAGCGGTCTTGCTGAATTCAGGTTGTGTTAAGTTTCGATCGCTGTATGTTCTTGCTCACTTCAGGATGCATTGGTGCCTTGCCTTTTTCTGTTCTTGTGACCTTTCTTGTTTTGGGGAACATTGGTACTGTTCTATGTATACACATTGGTCTAAGAGGAATATTCGGTTCTGGAGTAAGGAGGAATGCTGGTTGGAATAAGTTCAAGGGTTATCATTTGTGAGTGTGCTGTGAGTTTTGCTTCAGAATGTGTTTTGCCTTGCTTTCCTTTTTCGTGTGACATCGCCGTGTTATGTACCATTTGGATAGTTCTATAAATGTCCATTGATCTAAGAGGAATCTGTTGTTATTGAGTGATGAGGATTCTAGGAATGCAGGTGGAATGCCTTCCATGCTACAGGGAAACTTGAGGCTCATATACATTAGCCTTGATTTCCCCCCTCCCTTTTCAGTATGCTTTCTGCTCACGAAGTCTGTAGCCATATGTATGAGGTCGTAGAAGCTGAAAAACTCTAGACTTGCATTATGTTTGCATCCAACATCGAAGGGGATGAAGTTTGAAGTAAATAATTTACAGCTTGATTCCTGACACAGGATAAGAGAACTTGGATAGCAGTCATGACGGATACGACAGACGCAAGTTACTGGTTGAACTGGAGATTTCTTATTTGCGCAGTATGGGTCCTTGCTGCCATGATATTTTCTGCATACCTTATATGGAAATATGAAGGGGGCAGGAGATCAAGTGCCGATGGTGGAGAAGATCGACGAGAAGGAGCAGGGGCATTGTACAAGGATGAAGCTTGGATAACATGTCTTAAGGGGATTCATCCAGTGTGGCTGATGTCGTTCAGGATATTTGCTTTTGTTTTGCTGCTTTCATTGATCACTGGCAACACTATTGCCGATGGAGGTGGCATCTTTATTTATTACACTCAGTAAGCCATCTATCATGGGTTTAAAGTTCTGATGCAACTCTATGCTTATCTTAGGTTTGTAGGTTACGTAGTATAAGCTTCCGGTTTGTAATATTTGAGATCACTTTCATTGTCATGAATCCATTTATTCTACTTGGACCTGTAACTTATCGTATATCCATTAACTTTATTTATTGATATGGATTGTTCTGGAATTGAACAGGTGCACATTCGCGTTAGTGACCATCTACTTCGGGGTAAGGACCCTTTTTTCTTGAGCTAATAATATCATTACTAATGTTGTTAATTTATTGGTTCAAGTAAATGACACTATATGGTCCATGCTAGAGGTAATTGTTGGCGTGGAACACTTGCTAAATAACATCAAATGGTCCATGGAGACATACTAATCATGAAACTGTTGAGTAAAATACATAAGTGGTAGGAAACTTAACATTCGATGCCTGCTGATATGATTTATTTGCGATCGTTTCACAACTTCTACTTGCAGCTTGCTTCTGCATTCTCCATTCATGGAATTCTGCAACACCGAGATGGAGCTGGTTACATTGTGGATATTAGGACTTTTGATGCAGAACGAGGAACTTATGTGGCTCCTAGACTTGAAGATAGTGAAAATCGATCAGTGACGTCAAGCCCCTCGGATAACCAACAAGGTTACCTGACATCATTGCAAGCTGGATTTCTTGGTTATTTGTTGCAGATTTTATACCAGGTGTGTAAAAGATTGATCTGTAGCTGCTGCTTTCTTTCAAAAATTCGAAAGAGATCATTCATGCTACTGTCTCATCTTCCTAGCTGCTTAGTACTCATGTTTCTTTTTTGTGCCCCTTGTTCTCTTCTGAGTTGATTATCATAAGACAACAGGATCCATGCTACAAGAGACTGATTCATATGCTGAATATATGTGCAACTCGTGGCGCCTGGCCCTTGTTCTCTTCTGAGTTGATTATCATAAGACAATAGTTTCAATGGTACAAGAGACACTGATTTATACGCTGACTATAGGTGCAACTCGTGGCTAATGAAAGTTAAATTAGTAAAGACAATACTACAATTGCAAGAACGTAGTATTTCCATGCGGCAATGCCTGTAGAAGAGCATGTCTTATGTATCAATTTCAAGAGTACTCGGGTTCAATGCATTGTCAGAAATATAAAGAAAGACCCAATGTCGAGGCATATACCTCTTCTTGTATTATCTGATTACCGGTTTATCCAGACAAAGTCTTTTAATCTTTTTTTCCTTTGGTCAGACTAGTGCAGGTGCTATAGTTCTAACTGATGTCGTGTTCTGGCTTGTTATTTATCCATTCCTCACATCATCAGATTTCAAGCTGAATTTTGTAAGTATTCTTCATATCTTGCTTTCTCTTCTCAACTTATTCATGAGAATTGCATATTTAGAGAGCGAGCACTTTGCAGAAAGCACACATGCAATGCAACTCGAGCGACCTTTAATCTGACGGGTTCTGTTTTCTCTTCGACTGCAGTACCTTTTCAGTATGCACTCCGTCAATGCTGTTCTGCTCATTGACACTATGTTGAACTGCATGGTGAGTTGGTGTTGATTGATCACTTAATTTCCTTCCTTAATTTGGAATGGGGCCTGTACTGATCTGATCTCTACTTGTTTTCAGCGCTTTCCAATGTTCCGCTTTGGATATTTTATCTTATGGACGTCAACATATGTGATTTACCAGTGGATTCTCCATGCTTGTGTTAACCTCTCGTAAATGGCTTGCAACTTCTCTCTTTGTTTTCTATTCTTCAGTTGGTGTTTCTGTTCGTTTTCTATTTTCTTGGAGTTCTAGAGCTTTTTTTTTTTGCTCACGCAAGGATTTCTATTTTCTTCTAGGTGGCCATACCCGTTCCTTGACCTGTCATCTTCATTTGCTCCCTTATGGTATGTGATCTGCTTTCTCTTATTTTTGCCCTTGAAGCTTTAATCATTCTGATAGAAGCACTAGGCATGAATCAAACCCGATGTGCGAGCCTTCATTGCCTCCTGTTAAGTCAGGGATGGAAATGCTGGTAGATAACTTAAGATGGGCATGAAACCTGACAATGAAATCTATATTTTCTGTTCTTGTGAACAAATGGACTTGCTTTTGAATTGGAAATTCCAGAGAAACGTATATTGCAAATCAGCTAAGAGACAGGCTCATTGGCACAATACAAATTCTTGTGTTTTCTCTTGAAGCTTGAGATAGCAATGTGGACTATAAATCCTAAGACATATAAACCAAGTGTTAGCCAAACTAATTGTAGGTAAACCTATGACTTCTTGCACGATTCTCCTCATATCGTCATCCAACCCCGGTGGTTACTCATAGTCAAAAGATGAGTCTCCTTTAGTTCATGCACTTGCAACTTACATTCTGTCACTGTTTCGCCTTTTTGTTTTACAGGTATGTCGGAGTGTCCTTGTTGCACATCCCGTCATATGGCTTCTTCGCTTTGGTATTCAAAATCAAGCACTCTTGGTTGTCAAGAGCATATCCAGAAACGTATCGATGTTTCAAGTGACAAGGTCATTGTTTTTACCAAACCTCGACACTCCATGCACAGAACCTAAGGAAAAACCGCAACCTTGCTTGGCTCTAACTCCGGAAGCTTGTCATGTATCTCAGTAGAGGAAGATGGGCTATATGTGACCACTGTGTTTTTTGTAAGGTTTCAAGTTGCTCAATTTTGTTAGTTCCATCTCGTAAAGGAAGTCGTTGTTGTATATGGAGTTGTGGTGGCTGTTGTAATAGAAGCCACTCCACGAAACAGATGAGAGAAACTTGCGACAACATTCATATTGCAATTGTTACGCTGTTTCATTTTTTGTCATGTTTTTCTGGTCTCATGGAGATTTTGTCCATCTCCTCAAACGTTGAAACTCGTTGTTTTTTTTCTTTTTTTTTTAGGGAGATAAAAGCAAGACAATATATCCACATAATGACATTTTTTTCGGTCTCATAAATTCTATAACATGTATGTATTTTGAATTATTCTGTGTATATGAATATAAATCTTATTTTCATATCAAATTATGTCTGATCGTTTCGTAATATGTATTAGGTTGAAACACGTAATTTATATAACTATTGATGTTTCACGATAAATTTATAAATTTATATCGACATACGTATAAAGTCAAAAATTATAAAATTAATCAAAAGGAAGAAAGAATTCTCATAGATATAGATCTAAGAAAAACAAAATATAACCAATTTTATTTTTATTATATATTTATAACAAAGAGGACGGTCTATTTCAAAATGACGATCTAATGAAACTCTAATTTTTTACTGACATTATATAGACATCATATTTTTATTTTTATTTTTTTATTGGTTATTTAGACATCATACTTTTTCTATGTTGCACACAGTGTCATAACCACCGCCAATAAAATAGGCAATAGGAGATAACCTTTTGATTCTACTATTCAAAACCCTGCAATCCCAAAGCACAACAAACCAACCCAATAACATCCCCCCTTTTCCGCCCATTTCTCCTCCTCCTCTAACCTCCAAAACCCCTCAAAACCCTTCCCCTTTTATCACATCAAATTCATCACCAAATCCCATTTTTGTTCTCAACTATCCATAACGGTCACCATTTCCTGGTTTTTGTTCCATGATTCCAATTTTTTCATTGTTCAAAGCACCATGGTCACAATCAAGGTTTCGTTGGTAGAAAATCATTGGCATCAAATTTTATCTCTTAGGAGAAAGAATGTATCTGGGTTTCGTTTAGGAGTCTGTGCTCTTCTCAGTGTTCTCACTTTGATCTTCTTCACTCATTCTTCGTCGAAGACATGGCGGTTTTCGATTCCAAGTTCTGACATTTCCTCTGCGTCTTCTAGTGAAAATCACTCTGGCAATGTTGGTGAGGAAGAAGGAAACATTGCGGGTGAAACCCATGTCGCGAATGCGACTGTGAGTTGTGGGGTTTTGGGTTTCAGTGTCAATGGAACAGGTTCGGGGAAGACCCATGTTGGGATTAAAAATGTGAGCTTGAATCAGAAACTTGATCACTTGGGACAGGAACAGAATGCTAATAATGCTGATGATTCGGGAGCAAATCGTCGTCGAGGGAATGGAACTTTACATAGGAGAGTTGGTGTTTTGGGGGTTGAAGAAGGGAAGATTGGGCAAGTATTGGTGTCTAATCATGGAAGTGATGAGTGTGATTATTTTGATGGGAGATGGGTTAGGGATGATACAAGACCATATTATCCACCAGGATCTTGCCCTTTTGTTGATAAGAGCTTCAATTGTCACCTCAATGGAAGGCCTGATGATGGGTACTTGAAGTGGAGATGGCAACCATATGGCTGTGACATTCCCAGGTAAACTTCACCTTTTTTTTCCCCTTTTTTTTTTCTTTTCTTGTTCTAAATTGTTCACTTACCATGCAAAGCAAGAGAGACTATTGTGTTGAGTTCGAATACTTAATCATGACTTCTTTGACAGGAATATCTCATTAGCAAATCAAGCTCATAGGTAGCGACATACGAACTTATTATATACTCATGCTTTTGTTGATAGGTAGATAAGTACACCTTCTACACAGCGAGCAAAGTTTATACGCAGTAGTAAGACGTCAAAATTTCCAGGAACGTTTGACATCAGGGTAGCGATCCAGTTGAATAGTTTCGAGTTCTCTTGGATTAAGATGTTTCATTCCCTTGTATCTTTCTGTTGATCAATGTCTAGTTCCGATTTCTAGGTTCTGATTTTGTGTGAGATTAGTGCTACCATTTCATATGTTATCTTGGAAATTATTGGTGATTTATTGACTTTGGTACTGTCTGTTTATATCGAGGAAGGTGAGATTTGATATATTGCAAATAATTGCTTTCTACAGTGAAGGAATAGCTTCGCTTCTTTTTGGTCACTAATGTTCTATATGTAGATCACCTTTAATACATAGCAACCATATTCATGTCACTTACGGCTATGGAGCCTAGAAATGGTGCTTGGAAAAAAATTATTGCTGCACTTAGTAGCAGTTGGACACTAAGATACAGTATACTGAGATTCTTGTTTAAGGTTAAGTACTTGAGTCTCTTTCATTCGAGGCAGCTAGTGAGGCGCTTATTACGTTTATTATTGAGGTTAGCTTTAAATGCATCTGTGTAGCTTCGTCATCTGTTCTAGTGACCGCTAGATGTGTCATATCATCCATGAAGAAAGATCCCATGACTTCCTCTTCTACATTTGCTAATTACCAGCTACCTGATAACACAATATTGCCTTTTATCCGGATCTTACATCGACCATGGACAGGATCACAGGAAAGAATTCACGGTGTAGATACGCCTGGTTTAAATTTGTGAACCTAAGCATAAATTACTGGTGTCACAAATGTGGTGCATATAATGCATAAATGTTATAGGTATTTGGAACTATGCATTGTATAAACTCATTGAGAATGAATATTTTGTCAGCCTACCCAGTGAAGTACAATATGGAGTTATGTTTCTCATCTTTCATGTCAAACATCAGGCTCGACACGCACAAAGTTTTGGAGCGGTTAAGGGATAAGAAGCTGGTTTTTGTAGGAGATTCCCTTAACCGGAACATGTGGGAATCGCTTGTGTGCATTCTCCGGCATAACGTGAGAAACAAGAAGAGAGTCTATGAAATTTCAGGCAGAAGTGAGTTCAAGAAGAAAGGAATATATGCCATCAGATTTGAGGCAAGTCCTCCTCTGGCGCGCTGTTGTTTCCTGTCATGTGCTCTTCATAACACATTTGTTTCAACAGGACTACAACTGTTCAGTTGATTTTGTTGTCTCTCCGTTCCTGGTTCGTGAATCTCTTTTTCAAGGGAAAAATGGGACGATTGAAACCTTGAGGTTGGATGTTATGGACCTAACTACTGCAGCGTACCATGACGCCGATGTTATTGTCTTCAACACAGGCCACTGGTGGACTCATGAAAAAACCTCTAAAGGGCGAGTTCTGTTATATCCTCCTAGTTTATTTCCTTCTAGTGTCTAAATGAACCAGATTCATGTTATACAGCCACGATAGAAGGGTAGCTGGTTCAAGCATAAATTCACCTTCTGTGGTCTGTGATCAGGTGGCTGGGCCTGGTACCTTAAGGATCAAGTTGTTCTGTTTGATTTCAGACTTAGTTTATGTACCGTAGGCCATAGGTTATCTTCTCGTGCATCATATTAACATAGATCACCGAGTCTTACAAAAATGGATTGCTCGTCCTTAAATAATTGACTGCTAAATTCATCCTGTGGTGATTTCTTCAGGGAAGACTATTACCGGGAAGGCAACTACGTGTATCCCCGGCTCAAGGCCCTTAATGCCTATGGGAAAGCACTTGCCACTTGGGCAATGTGGGTTGATCAGCATATAGATCCTAAAAGAACGCTCGTCTTCTTCAGAGGATATTCTCCGACCCACTTCAGGTATACCATGCTTCGTTTCGTATTCTTGATTAACAAATTTAAATTTTATGTTACTTTAGAAAAAGTGTTTTATCTATGGCGATGTGCAGAGGGGGGCAGTGGAACTCTGGAGGGCAATGCCATAGGGAAACAGAACCCATCTTCAACGAGACTTACTTGGGACGTTACCCCTCGAAAATGAGAAGTCTGGAGCATGTTCTTAAACAGATGAACACTCCAGTGATATACCTGAATGTGTCAAGGCTGACAGACTACAGAAAAGATGGACATCCTTCTATTTACAGAATGAAATACGAGACAGACGAGCAGAGACAAACAGCTGAACAGTCTCAAGATTGCAGCCACTGGTGCGTGCCGGGCGTGCCAGATACTTGGAATGAATTGCTCTATGCTAACATACTGAAGCACCAAAAGAGAACATGATAGATTATGGACTTCAGTTTGTCTATATTTATAGGAGCAGGATTCTCTTATGTGTTACTGCAAATTGCCATAACAAAGAGAATCCAAGAGTTGAAAGTGAGGCCATGTAACTTTGTTTAGGATCAAAACTGGCTTGACGCTATGTTCGAATGCAACTGTAAGTCTGTACGCTACGTTTATGAATGTGCATATCAGTTCTTCAACAGATGGATCTATGAAAACCTTCTGCTTTGAAACCTAACTTCGTAGGCGCACTTGAATAGTCAAAAATCACAACCCCCACGTCCTGCTCGTCAAGGACATCTTCCCTGTTGACCTGTGTCAGATTGGAGGGTTACCTTTCCTATCTGGATTTTAAGATTGGGCTGGGCCTTGGCCCATTCAACTACAAGGTCATGCAGTTCTCCAACTGCTTGGGCCAGTCCTTCAAAGTTTGCTTAAGAATATAGGCAAATTTGAGGTGTTGGGAGACTATAGAATTAAACCTTGACTTGAATCATACAACCTACAATAATCATTTCACACGAACTTTACCCGATGCTAAGAACAATTTTTTATGACTATCGTTTCGTGAAATAACAAATCTTGTTAAAACACGTGAATAATGATAACAAGAACAAGTTGTTATCATAATAGGACGACAGGTAAATAAACGCAGGTGTAATATGATAGGGAGTTTTTTCATAGAGACAGCATTGTCCATTTGTCGTTCAGGTTGCACTGCTGCAGGTTTCGCGGTATACGTTTTCTTTGTTTTGGGCGCTCAGTGACAGAGCAGACCAGGTCGCAATCATCGCTTCAATCAATCAAACTCGAGTTGTCACTGCTCAACAGACCCCACCTGTCCAACTCCATCCTTTCCCTTCTCTTTTCTTCTGTTTCTCATCCCAATTGCAAATGGGCTCTTGCGTTCAATTGTTTCCTGAATTCTTACCACCCCATCTCTAGCCATTCATGTTCCATACGGTAAAATAAAATATAAATAAAAATAAAAAATAAAATATATATTTAAGAAAAATAATGATATGATGTTAAACAGATATATTGAAATATGTACAGCAACAATAAAATGAGAAAAAATAAATAATAATTTTTCAAATAAAAAATAATATTATAACATATCGTATTTTTTATAGATGTAATTGGATAAATGAATATACAGAATAATAAAATAGAAAACAAAAATTATTGTATCTAATATGAATACATAACTCCATGCTGTAGTATCACTCGATTTGTCACTCGTGTTATGGATCACGGCTATACATCGAGATGAATTTTAATTCGTTTCATCGAATGTTTAATTTTTTTTAATATCATCATAAATTTCATCGATGATAGCTTCATATGTGCGTTTTGAACCTAAGCCGGCCCTCGGAGATCGTCATACGTTACTGTTGAGGAATATTATTAATAATAAATATATCTTTTAATATTATTATGAAATATTAATGTATTAATATTTCTAAAAGTAAGTTTTGTTATATGTCAGAAAGATACAATTTATGATTAAACATATAAAATATATTTATTTTTTTATATATCTTATTGTCCTAAAATTAGTGCTTCGTACAAATGTTAGCTTGGAAACAACGGTTTAGACATTCCAAACTATATACCTATGATATATTGTTTTAAACCCACGCATTGTTCACCTAGAGACTCAACAGTTACCATCAACGGTGTAGTTAAATGTGAACAAACATAGATAGTTGCCTACACTTGATTTCTAAAAAAAAAAATTAAAAAAAAATCTAATGCTCCCTTCCTTTTAAAATATAGACAATTTGATCTAACATATGGATTCATGTGTGTGTTAAATTTATGTGGAATTTGATGAAGAAAGAATATTTTTTGTTGGTAATGGGGTTTAATATAACAGTTGTGAGTTAAAATAGTGAGTGTATTATAATAGATGTTGATTGTTTTGATTTTTTTTATGTGAAAAAATTACTAAATTTGATATGTTGTACATATTTTTAAATAGTTCAAATAGACAAGTGTTGCATATATTATAAAACGGAGGAAGTATTGATTTGCTTTGAATCGTCTACACTGGTTTTATGTAAAAGGTACCTTATATTGTTTCGTTTAGGATTTTTATAAATATAAAATTTTATCTAAAAAGATAAATAAATATGAATCTATCATCATCCATCACTCAAATATGGATGAATTTCTTATACGGAAAAATCTCACTCATCATGAGTTCAAATCTTCATCAAAGAAAAGTCGTAAAAAGGTCAATTCGGATGATCTTCCAGTTGATCCAACACTTCGCTCTTGAATTTTTAAATATCCCTCTAATAATAAAGATAGAATGCACACAGCATATCTTGAAAAAGGAGACTTGTCAATTGCAAAATTATAATTTTTTGAAAACAAGATTTAGCGTTTAGGAGTTAGAAATCATCAAAGTTTGCTTGCGGAGTAATGTGAGAGAACAATGTATGGATGAATGACAGTTTAATTATTGATATTATAAAATTTGTTTTTTGATAAAATTGATAATGAGTCAATTATTAACTAAATATTTTTAAAATATGAAAATTTATCATTATCATTATAAATATATAATATAAATGTAGAATTTTTTTTTTGGTTAGTTCTATATATGTCATTTTCTTATTATTTAGTAGCTACGCACATGTCAACATACTATTGATTTAAACATTTTATTGATTTATTCATAATTTTTAAAAATATAAATATTATTAAACATTTGAAGGGTTTGAGTCAAATCATTAATTTGTTTTACCATAAAAAAATAATTATATTGTACCAAATCTACATGTCAAAGGAGTAAAAACAAACCAAATATAAGAATAAGATAAAAATTTACGATAACAAATGAACTCAAAATACACTTATATCATGCGAAATGTAAAAACTATCACCAATGTAGGTGTAGTTGACATTAATTGGAACTTTACTTTTTATGTCAATGAGAATTTCATTTCTTTTTTTATTAATAGATTTAACATTTAATCATCTATTCTTTCATAATATCTATATCGTGCTCTTTATCTTTTTAAAAGTTTCTGACTCCGTGCTTGATTAGCATGCATATAAAAATTTCTTAAAATATTTGTTGAATGATAAAGAATCTCAGGCTTAATCTTAATCTTTATATTATCATTATTTATTTGAAAGGAAGAAAGTCTATAGATTTGCGGCACTTTTGTTTGCTTCGCTATCGCATAAGTCAAGCAGTGGGTGGCTTTTTTTTCATTGGTGCAAGAATAGGTAACAAGCTCATTTTGTGTCCCATTTAAGTTACTGAAATAGAAAACCAGTGAAACAAACAAGTCTAGAATATCGTTCAGAAAAACAAAAAAATCATAAAGACTGAAGATTAAATATGTTGAGTTTGAACTCAATTCAACCCCATCCTGCTGCTACTATGCATACTTCATTTATGTCACGTTTTGTATTATAGGTCAGTGATGTGGTTTGGTTCATTGTGTTAACATGCACTGGCACAGCAAAGAATTCATTTTATAAACTTTTTGTTCAATCAAACACAAACATAACTGAATTTGTATAAAATATTTAGAAGTATTACTAGAAAAAAGAAGAAGAGAAAACTGTCATGGGATGCGAAGATAGTACGTTCGTTCACATTCACATATAAAAGTACAAGATATACCAAGAGTTAATTTACAATCGGTCATGAGCTAGATGTCACCATGGATGTCAAGATAGTTAGACGATTATCATTTATATTTCAAGCATACAACAATTGAATTTAATGCAAATATATTCCCTTCATCCCCAAAAAAGACATTATTTTGAGTCCGGCTGGTTCATCGACTATAAACTTTGATTTTTATCATTGAATAATCAAATATCGTTTTAACAAAATAATCATTTAACATAAATACTCATATCATACTTTATATATGTACCACTAAAAAACATAAGTCATGCTTTTCTTTTTTGATAAATTTCTCAAGCTATGTGTAAAATATGAATATTGTACATGTAACAATTGACTTTTTGTACTCCAATGCCGAATAGAAAGTGTCATTTTCTATGAGCTTCATTTTTATGTCAATTAATCTCGACCAACGTGCACAGTCAAACTGTTATTTTGTATAGGACGAAGAAAGTATTACTCAAAATATTTTTTGAAAAATTTTATATTTCGTCGTATCGACATAAAAAGACTATGTTACTTTGTACTTATAATGTCACAACTTTCTAATATTACTTATTAATGTTACGTATAACGTCATTATCGTTGAGTCCAACGTCTCATCTACAAAAAAAATATACTTACTGGCTTACTCATAAAAATTAAGTTAAATTCACTTATACATCCTTAATTTATAAACTTTTGATGCACTCAATCATAATTCAATCATAAATCCATCATCATCCATCACTCAGATATGGATGAATTTCTTATACGGAAGAACCTCACTCATCATGAGTTCAAATCTTCATCAAAGAAAGTCGTAAAGAGGTCAATTCGGATGATCTTCCAGTTGATCCAACACTTCGATCTTGAATTTTTAAATATCCCTCTAATAACAAAAATAGAATGCACATATGCCCGGTCGCGCCGCGACGGTCTTCTGACCAGGAAAAATACATTTTTCGCATGGAAATACATATACGCATGGAAATATATAACATGTATTTGAGATATATAACATGTACGCATGAAAATACATCGTCAAACATACATAAACGATCACGTTTGACATGTGTTGGGGTATCTGGGGTTGAAATGAACTAAAATATACCCTTATAATGTATATATCCTCAGGGAAAATAAATGAAAGCGACCGTTAAATGATTAATAAAAAGGGATCGGGGGATGTGAAACATAGTTACACTATCCATGTGAACTAATGAAAAGTAAACGAATAAGAAATATCGCCTCCTTGAACTGATAAGGACGG